>LPNX010558788.1:606593-655675 GCA_001517045.1 Pseudotsuga menziesii
TGCATGGAAAGAAATCACCTCATACAACACATCCACCAATGAAGAAACAATCCTGTAGACCTCCAAAGTCGAAAAGCTTTATTCAATGAAATTATGATTACAATTTTTGCAGAGTTTCTATGCCCAAAAAGCCCATCCTAATAGAGCTGAAGGAGCCTCTATTTATACAATGAGAGAGTGCTAAAACCCTAAAACCAAACCTCATAACCTAACCAGCCTGGCCACCTAACAAAGAACCCAGACCTAAATCGAAAAATTGGGAGTGAGGGGAGGCCTCCACCCAGGCAAGGCGCCCCCACTCCAACCCTGAACATTGAAATCAACCATCAACTGAGCCCACACGTGTGGAAGGCGCAACCAATCTTAGGAGGGGCGTGAGGTGTGAAGGAGGCGTCTTCTGATGTAGGTAAGCCACTTTTTAGGTCTGGCTGGAGTCTGTGCTAGGTTTGGGAAGCCCACTGATGGTGTAAGCTTCAGTCTTCACCTCAATCAAATCACTGGACCGATGAGTGCTCTCCATCTCATTTTTAGCTAGAGATGACATGTCTGCTAACTGATAATAAATTAATTGCTCACTTAATGCTGACTGAAGCTGAGTTATGATAACTCCAATCATCATAAGTGCTCCATGAGATGTCATTTAGCCTTTTATTTTACTGAATTTGGATTACTTTCGAGAGTTTTAATTTTCTCCGAAATAATCATTTTTAATAAAAATTCATTTTTTAACTCAAAACTGACTTTTTTGAGAAAAAAGGCATTATGTGTTCGATTGTTGATCTAAAAGTTGGTTATGACTGGCTGGCTGATCAAGAATGATTTTTGGCCTAAGGTTAGAGCCTTCAATCACTGAATTCGGAGTCCGAATGACTGATTTACCACGAACCGGTTTTTTCCATTTAATTTATGGAAAAATTAACCCAAAAATCTTAGGAAAAGTAATTAAAATTTTAAAAATTATTTTTTCCCTATTCGAAAAAGATTTTTTCAAAAAAAAATTTATATGTCCAGATGACTTAGGACATGGCCATGATCTACCTAAAAAATGCCTAGTAGGTTTATAACACTCGGTTGGGCTCTAATAACCCCCCAAGGCCCAGAATTCAACATCGAGCATTCCAGCTTTGGAGGAAGCGGGAGAAAACCTCGTCAATTATACTCGGCTGAAGGCAAAGCATAATTGTCAGGGGCAAAAAACTCCCTGGAATACCTTATTTGAGATTCTACGTCTCAAGAGACCGAACCACTCAAAAATATCCTACTAGCACATTTTATTACAAACCTCGTGGGGCCATGGTCAAAACTATTCAAATAAAAAACTGGCTAGCCAAATTGATACACTAGAATCAGACTTTGAACAAGCCTGTCAACCGGCGGCTCCTCAGGTAACCCAACTAAGTGCAAAATTAGTGGATAACAGTCAAAAAATTAGAAAAGTCAAAAATTAATATTTTAAGGGTGGGGATGACATGGAGGTACGTCCCTCATGCCATGTAACCCACTTCAAAATATGATATGACTTAAACATTGGATTAAAAATGAGGCTACGAATTATTTCAAGAATGGGGTGACATGAGGGAAGCTCACGAGTGGTGTGAAGGTTGTGGTGAATGGGATTGGGGTGGACCCCTTCCCATATATTATAATTTTTTAAAACCATAGTATTATATCCAAAGTAATTACTTGCACATCGCATGGTTTCAAAGCTATGAGTGATGACATCACGTTGGTTGAAAGCGTGAGCATGGTTGCACTAGCATATGGGGTGGACCCCCATATGTATGTTTTGTATGTTTTAAAAGAAAAGATATATTGTATATCGTATCTTTCTAAATGCTACAATTTATTTCAAATAAGGATGGTGACGTCAACATGGACTCATGGTAGCATTGCATGCATGAGATTAGTGTGGAGGGTGGACCCCATGTGTTTTATTTTAAAACCATGTTTTAGCATATCACGTGGAGTGTGGCATAACGATCACAAAGCTTTGGTTATTTCAAACTATTTACAAACCTTTATTTAATTATTTCTCCACTCAATTGTCGTACAGCTTACATGAGGAAAAGGCTCACGTGTGGAATTTGGTGAGTGCATTGGGGCACTTGTGATTTGTTGAGGTGGCTTTGTTGGTGGAGTGAGGTGGCACCTCCTCCATATCAACACTTCAGTTAAACTAATAATCACCCCTCCTCATTCTGGACGGAAGCAAGGGAGCTCTGCTCATATGAATTGTAATTGTTTATCTTTTGATGGAATAAAGTTGAGTATTTGGAGGACAAATCTGCTAGTGTAATACTCTTTCATGGTAAATGCTGGCTTTTAACCGAGGTGATATCTATTTAGTTATGTTTGTGGCTCATGCAATTTTGAATATCTAACTTAGAAGTTTGTATTCCAATCGATAGAATAGGCATTTGAATCTCAATTTGCTTATTTATGTGTAATCATTTAAGATTCAAGAGTTATACTTTGTAGTCGGTAATACTTGTATGCTTTTTGTTTTATGTGATTTCCATACTAGATCTGATCGTTGCATGAAGGTTTCTTGTGTAGCTTTGCAGATCATCGACGGTAGAGTGAGATTGGAGCTCGGTTGCATCTTGTCTTCTTCATCGCTTCACTTTGGATCTAACCCGTTTACCATGCAGGCACCCTCCTCCTCAACCTTGTTCAAAGCTTGAAGCTTGAGCTCTTCCTCTTCCTTCTCAACGAAAAAAGGACAAAAACACTCAACCTAAATCTATTTTCTTTAAATTGTTTTGTTTTTTGTTTGCAAGTTAAAAGTTGATCATTAAAGATTTATCATTTTTCATTTTACTTGCTTCATTTAAGATCTAAGAAAGGGCTGGAATTTTACATCTTAAGGCTTAGATCTAGTTTCCATTTGCTTTAGCATTTTGATGTAAAATTTTGCAAAATCTTTTCCAAGTGTTGAAGGTGTAGATTATTAGTTTATTTTTGCATCTAACCCACTGATTTGCTATTGAAAGCTTGCTGGTTTTTAGCAGGTATATGAAAAAAGAGAAGGATATGCTGCCGAAATTTTGAATTTCAGGCCACCTAAAGCGTCCATATTCGATTTTGCCTTCCCCTTTCTTCATTTCCTTGCTATCCCGGCACTTTAGGGCCTTTTTTGACCCTATTTTTCAAGGCTCAAAGGGCACTATTTAATTCAAAGCATTGTAAAAGGTTTAATAAAAAGCAAGTGGGACAAAGGCCCCCACACCCCCCTTCCCCCAGTTGGGGGAAGCCTGTATCACCTCTTTTGCTTTCTTTTTCTATTTTAGTTTTGCATGCATAATAATTGTTTAGAGTAGTTTAGTTTGTTCTTGCTTTCATAAAAAGAAAAGAAAAACTTTATTTAGTTAGTTTTACTTTCGCATTCTTTGCTTTATATAAACTACAAAAAGTAAAATAAACCAAAGCCTCTTGAATCTCACTGAAAAATGGATCAAAAGCACTCTCTATCGAAGAGTTCTAATTTTTTAGATTAGTTTTGTTTATCATTTTGTTAAGTTATAAAAGGAATCCAAAATTTCTTGAATCTCATCGAAAGGTGGATCAAGAGTGCTCTCTGTAAGAGAGTTTACTGTTAGTTCTATTTTTATTTATTTATTTGTTTATTTAATCAATCCGACCGTTGCTTTCCTGAGTACCCGAAAGGTGAAAGAGACTCTTCGGTCGTCATCTAAACAACTCATTGTTAAGTCTCTAATAAAATAAACTAAGACTCCTTCCCTATATGCTCTACACCGCTGCAGGTTGTCTGATCAGTTGGTTGTATCAGAAAGGGATATGAGCTACTAGATTTAATAGGGAAATCCACACAATTCATTTTCTCGAGAACTCGGGAGGTTGCAAAGGGTAAGCACTACAGAGTCAGGGGGCTACTCCAAGCAGGTTCATCCTCGCCCCGTTGGACACTTGGTATTACCGCTTTAGCACTCAGTTCGAAGGGATTTGACATGTTGGGCCAAACCCACAATTAACCCACGCTCTTAATTATTCATTTAATAATCTAAAATTTATCAACCGAGACATTGCAATGCTTTCATTGAAACTACACTAGCAACCCACATTTGCGAGCACTCTTTTCATTTTGGCACTGGTCTATTTTGCTCTTTTTGCATAAGTGAAACACGCAATGTGTCATTGAATGTTGTGTATCTAATTTGAGTTAAAGTGTTGCTAAGGTTAAATCTTGTTTGCAGTAATTGGTAATCTTTAATTTCATCCATTTCATATTAACTCCTAGATTTAGTCTTTTCTTTCGTAGACTAAACACCATAGATTTTCTTCTAATAGGGACCACCCCCTTTGGCTTCGTTAGGAGTTAGGCTAAACAGAGGAGCTGGGATCAGGTGACAGCACCTGGCTCTTTGCTTGCCCCCAACGCTACACCTTTCCCACTCAGGGAAATAGCAGTCCAAAAGATTTCTGCTGACGGTGTGCATTCAGCGGACAACATCTTTGGTGCCGTTGCCAGGGACCGAACCCAGGTCATCCGCGTGACAGGCAGGAATACTCACCACTATTCAGTTATACTTATGCTTTTCGGTTCTTATTTGATTTATGCATACTAGATCTAATCACTTGCTTGATGGGTATTGTAGTTTTGCAGATCACCAAATGTGAAGTAGAGATCGGAGCTCAGTTGCATCGTATCTCTCTTCACTCTATTTTTCTAATGTTTCTTGTCCCACAGATTCCCTCCATGCTCAAATTTTCAAGCTTGGGCTTGAAGTCTTCCTTATCCATCCTCAAACTTCAAAAAATATTGTTTTCCAGTTACTTTTGTTTTGTTTCATAACAAGTGGATCTAAGTGTTAAATCTTATCCTTTCTATCTCTTGTTATATAGATCTAAGAGTTTTTTCAAGTTTATCTTACCAAAAGCTTAGATATAGCATTGTTTAGTCTTAGTACTTGAAGTAGCATATTATTCCTATCAATTGCAAGTACTAGAGCTTAAATTTTCATGCACTTTGGGCTAACATGCAAGCTTTTTCTTGAGTTTTATGTTGGCTGGTTTTTGTACTCATCTTTCCAAAAAAAAGTGACTTTGGAGGTCCATGCGTGGGTTCTTGGTGCTTGATTTTCACCTTGTGGGAGGTGACATCTTTCTTAAACTTATTCTTTTCTTTTTGCAAAGTACATGATCATTACTAGCTTAAGAAGGCTATAAATCTAGCACAGTAGGGTAATCATTTAGCGTTATAATTTGATTATCTATGTAAGATTCATGGAACGTCTAAATTGAACAAGAAGCAGTAGGTATGCCATTGTTTTTCAGATATTTTCTTGATTAAACATTCTGGCATTTGATCTTGTGTTTTGTTGATTTAGAACTGTGTTTCAGGGATCACCAAAGGTGGAGAAAGGGTTGAAGCTCAACCACCTCTTCACGAAGCAAGAGTTTTTTATCTAACACTTTCACCGTGCAAGGCATACAAAGCGTTTATTTTCCAATCAAGAAACACAGCCAAAAAGGCTTTTTCCTATCCTTCATAAACTTAAAATTTAAAACTTCCATTGATTACAAGTTCTATCCTTCTTCCTCTTGCCTCTTATTGCCTCTTTTTACTTTTCTTCTTTGTCTTCATTCTTTTACCTTTCTTGTTGCTTCTACCTTGCTTCTCTTTTACTCATTTTCTCACCTTCCTCCTTTCACTTTTTTTACCCATTTTCTTCATTCTTTTGCGTCCTCTTTTTCTCTACCTTTGTAGCCACCTCTTTCCTTGTTGGCTGCCCTATTTTCCCTATTTTTTGCAGCCATCTTTCTTCCTATTTGGCTTTTCTTTTTCTTACTTTTTTGCAGCGAACTTTTCTTTTTGTTGGCTGCCCTCTTTCTCCTTCATTTTCAGCCATTTTGGGCACTTTTTGAGCTTTCTTTCTTTCCTTTTTGCAGCCATCTTTCCCTTCTTTGTTGGCTGTCCATTACTTCATTTTTGCAGCCATCTAACTTCTTTGTTGGCTCCCCCATTTCCTCATCTTTTCGAGTCTTTTTTCCCTCTTTTTTGCATGTATTTTTTCACTAATTTTACTTCAAAAAAAAGACCAAAAATTTGCATTAAAAAAAGTAATTTTGTACTTTGAATAATTTCATTTTTCTTTAGCATCTAGTTCGATCTATTTCTTTTTTTTGACAAATAATGTGTGCATGAGTGTTTGGCTTTCTTGTGCAGGTACCGAGGAAATGAACCAAGAAAACAAGACTTGAGGAAATTGAAGAAAAAACTCAAAAAACCAAGACGACAAGCATAAACAAAAAATACATCATTTGTAAAAGCTATTAAAGCTTGTTTCAATCTTCTAGTTTTTTCAAGTTCTTTTCAAAAGGGTTAAATTCCCAAAGTTGTAATTTATTAATAAAAAGGACTAGTGGGGTCAAGCCTTCCACGCTTTTCTTACTTCCCCTATTTGGGGGAAGTGTGTCTTGTGTGATTTTTATCTTTGCTTAGCTTATAGATTATTTTAGACTTAGTTTTATTTTCACTAATTGCTAGTTTAATTTTATCACATGCATGCCATTTATTTCATTATATTTCTTGCTCTTTAATTAATAAAAGGAAACCAAAGCCTCTTGAACTTGTCATAAGACAAGTCAAGAGCACTCTCTATCGGAGAGCATTAATGCATTGCACCTGCATTCTAGATTAGATAAGACTCTTGAATCTCACCATAAGGTGGATCAAGAGTGCTCTCTGTCAGAGAGCTTTGTTTGTTAATAAAATTTGCAACTCACCATTCCCCATAAAATTGGAATTTACTTATTTTTACAGTGTGTATGCTCTACCCGATCGAGATACCGAGAAGCACTGTAGCTATTTAATTCACAAATATAATTCCAACTGCCATCATAATAAAATTTACCACCCCGCATTTAGCGCAATATTCTGAGTGGCCAATCTCTTAGTGGGTACGCTGGGTAGCTCTCTTTGTTTCGCAGTAGTTGGAAAGTTATCGAACGCCTGACTGCAAATCGGATTGTCCAACATGTGCTTGAACGAAGCCACTTAGAGTATTTTCAATTATATTTCCAAGTGGAAATCCCCCTCACCTAATTAACAAGATCATTCATAAAACGTGCATTAAAATTTGACCAAGTACATTTGCAAAACAATCTCACAAACATCCAAGACTTAAATTTTCAGCATCCTAACTCCATTTTTAGGCATTGGTCTGTTTATACTTGCATCATCTAGTTTGGACCATTTGTCCATTTGTTTAAGTTATTTTATGCGTGGATGACTTAATATTTGTCTCATTATTTATATCGTGTTTTGCAAATAGCAACGTGGATTGCGTAATTGGTCTTTTTTATGTATATCAAAACTCCTAAACAACACTAGTTCTCACCATTCATCTAAGAACATTTAAAAAAAACCTTAGACAACCTTTTTTAGGGACTACCCCGCTTTGCTTTGTTAGGAGTTACCCTAAACGGAGGAGCTAGGATCAAGTGACAGCACCTAGCTCTTTGCTTGCCCCCAGGGCCATACCTTTCCCGCTTAGGGAAACAGCAGCCCAAAAGATTTCTGCTGACGGTGTGCATTTGGTGGACAACACATCATGCCTCTAAATCTTCTAGAGATAGTCAATCAACAATCGACTAAGAGAGTTAATGGAATGGTCAACTAAGTGGTCGACTAAGGAACCGACTAGATGGTCAATTAGACATTCGATTGGTTAGGTAGCTAGAACAAAGCAATGAATTAGTGTGCAGAACAAGGCAGAAATCAAGGAGTTTGTTATGTTCCCTCACAAATCTATGTGGACCTCATCTTCCTCACTTCAAGAGAATTGATTACACCTTTGTGTTTTATAAGATGGCCTTATGGGTCAATCTAAAATTTAAATAATCTAAGTTAAGTGGGTTGTGTATAAAAATATTTTGGTTTCTTACACCTCTATGTATGTTGAGCTATGCTTTGTTGTGCTTAAGTGTTGTAACAAAGTCTTTAGACACTACCTCTCTTAGAATACTAGCCCTCTAATCTACCTAATCTTTGATTCTCCGACATGACGTTTGAGCTAGTGGCTTGAGACCTAGCTTGTTGTCTACAAGTTCTTTGGAGGATGTCAATTGTATGCACTCCTAACAAATCAAATCTATTTGGTAGATTGACTCAAGGTTTCAACATGGTGACTGGATTGGGGTAAGATCTATAGATCAATATTATGAGTTCCAATTAAGAGCCCATGGTTTTGAATAGCCACAATTATGAAATATGGGCACAAGATATGGAAACACTATTAAAGAGTAAAGTGCTCTGGCGGTGTACAAAAACTGCGATTTCGAATCCAAAGGATGAATGAAAATTCATCATCGACGACTAGAAAGATGAGGTTGTAGGAGTCATAAGAACCTACTTCTCTAGTATGATTCGCTTTTGTACAAGTCGGATCGATTATCTGAATGTTGTCCAGAAGAAGCTAAAGCCTTTGCTTGATAAAAGAAATGCAAGTCAAGTTATGCAAATTGAGAAAGAGTTGATTTCTCTAGATCCTCTCTCTTTTAAAAGAATTGAAGATTACTTGACCCATTGGAAGAAACTTAATGTAATGTCCTCTTCTAATTAAGCACCAAAGACACTCGTTAACCTATTTAATTCCCATAGGTTCGAGCGGGTATTAATGAAAAAGGGAATTAACTGAGGACTAATAGTATTGGGAGCAAAAAGGAACATCACTTCAGTGTTATTATGTTATCAGTAGAGTAAAGAAGGCTATCGGAGTGGATATCAACAAGCATGCAGAGAATGCAGGCCTTAATTGACCTTGCATGCGATAGTGGGCAATTAGGCTACATGCATGCAAAGTTAAGTCATGCAAAACCTAACGTTATAAAAGAAGACAAGTCGAACCAAAAAAGTATCCATGATTTTCTTATTCACTTTGAGAATTGGTTTCCAGAGCTCAACGAGCATGTTGGGGTTGAGGGCGTGAGTATGTAGCTAACAAGTGTTTTCAACAGCGAATTCTATCACCCTAATCACTTTCAAAGATAGATCATCCAGGTCTATCACATCTATTCACAGTTTTTCATCATCACAAAGAACAACAGTATGTCAAGGCACAGATACCAGAGATCCAACATCATAAGAGGAAAACGTATTCACTGGGGACACATTGATCAATCAAGAGACAATTTGTATTGGATCTAAGAGGCATCATTTCATCTGCATGTCACTTCCATTGGATCCAGAGGGTGCATATTATCTTACCCAACGAATTTGGAGATCTTCAATATCCAGCTTAAGAAGTAGTGAATCCATCTTGAAGAAGGGAGGACGTGTTAATTACATGGGCGACTTTATCAATTAAGAAGCAATTCGCTATTGAGCAAGGAAGCCTCAAAGTAGTTTCATGTTGCACTCAAACTATTCAGAAGGTTCATCTTACCATATCTGGGAAGTATTAACACTCAATACTTCTCCTTGAAGCTATGACGAAGGATCACCATTAAGGGAGGGCATAGCTATTTTGCATGGGCATCTATCCTTGAAAAAGCAACACATTTCCATCCTAACTCTTGTTGCATGACATGCATGCCTCTTCCAAATTATTCAACCACTCAAGCTATTAATATTGGTATCTCATTACAGTTTATTTCATTGTGAATCCAAGCGTTTGTTATTTTGAGGTTTGTGCACTCTCTTGTCGTTACATGCAAATTGATTAAGAAAGCCATAAAGCATCAACACTTGAAACTCTAAACAAAACCTAAACCCTATCAATATAAAAAAGAGAAAATATCAGTTTGGGATATTACACTTTGATTGAAATTAGGTGAATGTGGAAAGGATTTTCCAAAGAAAGATGCTCAACTTGTAGAACTGATCCTAATGAATCTAAATACACCTCATGATGTGTTCTATTCGACGTTCTATGCTAGCTGGACATCCAAAATAGATGATGGTAAGGATCATTCCTTTGATTCTTTATGTGGTTTATGTATTAGAGCTCTGGAAAAATTGCTTGATGAAAGAAAACTTGAGGTAAAGAAACAAGCCCATTTGCTCAAGGGTAAAGGTCAACAGAATTATAAAGAAAGAGGTGAACAATGCAGTCACAAGAAAGAACATGATTGCATCAACCAAATTGTTAAGAAAAAGCATGGTGATCAAACTTCAACTAAGAAAGGTAGAAAGGAGAAGACCTATCATTATTACAAGAATAGGGACAAATGGAGAAGCATGTTGGTGGAACACAAAGTACATGGAAGAGAAAGTGAAGAAGCTCAAAGGTGACATGTTGACTCGAAGATGGATTGACTTGTAGTACCGAACTTCAAAACGTAAGTTAGATAGATATAAATTTTATGTTAGCACTTCTCAAGCCTTGCACGCTCATACTTCTCAGAGTGAATGGATACTCGACTCTAGTTGCACCCATCATATGGCTAAAGATATGCTTCTCTCTTTACTTCATTAAGTGAGAGCTACAAAAAAAAAAGATCTTTGTTGCAAATGATTATGCACTTACTATTGTTAGTTGTGTAAGATCGAATACCATAATAGTGTGATCACTAATGTGTATCATGTACCTAGCTTGAGTGCCAATATATTGTTTGTACCCCAACTAACTCAAACTAACTTTGAATTTTGGCCAAATTGGTTTGGTGTGAATAATATGCAAAACAACTTTGTTGTTTTCGCTGAAAGTTTTCTAGACCCTAAGGACAAACTATATAAGTTCTATGACCTTCCCAAGAAAGATCTAGGACCGATTACACTCATAGCTCAAACCTACTATGGGAGCACACTTTAGCATAAACAACTCAAACATCTGAATTTCCGAAGCTTGAAACTGATGGTGAAACACAACATGGTTACTGGACTGCCTAAAGTTGTTCCCCCTAATGGAGTATGTGAAGGATGTATCCTTGGAAAGCATCACCGGGTTGCCTTTGAGACAAAAAAAGCTTAGAGAGAAAAAACTCAATTGGAACTTATCCATAGTGACTTGTGTTCCTTGACAAACCATCACCAGTTGGTGCAAGGTATGTATTGACCTTCATTAATTACTTTAACAAGTATAGTTGGGTATATTTCTTAAAGAATAAGAGCCATGTCATTGAAAAGTTCAAACAATGGATAAGATCCAATGCAGATGACCCATGAAATGGTTTAGATCAAACAATAGAGAACATGTAGGCAAGGATTTTGAAAAGTACTTGTCATAGAATGGTATCGCTTGGCAAAGAATTGTACCTTACACACCTCAACAGAATGGCATTGCTAGAAAAAAAACGGACTTTGGTAGAAATGGCGCATTGTTTGCTTCAAGCCAAAGGTCTGTCGATTAAGTTTTGGGCAAAAGCTATTTATTGCTCAAAATATTTGTTAAATCTGAATCCGAATAAAGTTGTATGGGATGTGAACCTCCGATAGAGAAATGAAGTGGGAGAAAACCCCTAGTCAAACATCTTAGAGCCTCTGCATGCATAATGTGGGCTCACATTCTAGATGATAAAAGGAAGAAACTAGATGTGAAGAGTTATTCATGTATCATAGTGGGCTACTTTGAAGAGTCAAAGGCCTACATGTTGCTTGACCCTATTAAACAGGAGATTATCTACAAAAGAGATGTTGTCTTTGATGAGAATGCCTCAAGTATCACTATGTTGAATTCCTCTTCCAATGTGTTGAGCAATGATCATTTCGATGTTTTAGAGAATTTTGGATTTATTGACTACTTCACAGGACCATCAACTAGTCAGTCAACTTCTTTGCCTGAATTAACTTGCAATTGACATTCCATAGAAAAATCATCCACAAGTTTTGGAACCTCTACTCAATCTAGAAATGGTGATCTTGGTGCAAGAACTCCTTCAACAAAAGGGGTTTGTCTTCCCAAATGGGAAACCAAGACAACTGAATCTATTGGAGTTGATGAAAAAGATATCAATGAATCAAGAAAAACTAGAAGACAAAAGCAATTTGGTAGTGTTGATCTAATGGCATGTGTGCTAGAGGCATGTGATCCAAATACACATGCAGATGCGCATGGTCAACCTGAATGGGAGAATATTATGGCTGATGAGTGTACTCTTTGATGAAGAATGACACATGGGATTTAGTTCCTTGAGGGCAAGTAAATAATGAAGCGAAGACCAAATTCACATCCAAAGGTGCTATTGAAAGACATAAGGCTCATTTGGTAGCTAAGGGATTTCTTAGCAAGAAGGCATCAACTACATTAAAACCTTTGTCGTAGTTGCAAAAATGAACTATATTTGACTGATTCTTTCACTTGTTGCTCACTTTGGATGTGAGGTAACATCAAATGGATGTCAAAAGTGTCTTTTTACATGATGACCTCACTAAAGAGATTTATATGGAGCAACCCCCCAATTTTGAAAAGGATGGCAATCTTGTGGGCCCCAGGGCATGGTATGAGAAGATTGATTGCTTTTTCCTCAATCTCAGTTTCAAATGTTGTGAACCAAATCACATTATCCATGTATTGCAATGTTACAAACATCAGCAATATACTGTCGACATCACAATATCGCGATGCTCCCATCTCAACAATATTATCGCTGGAAAAAATCGTCATTTGAAAATATCATGAATTTTAGAAATATCAGCAAAAATCAGAAAATATCGCCAAAATCAAGAAATATTGGTTGAGTCAAAAAACGAATATTTTTTAATTTTTTTAATTTTGTCGATATATTGGACCAATGTTTGCCAACATTTTCCCTGATAAATTTGATATTTTGTTTCTAAAGCCTCAGCAATATTTTGTTTATGGACACGATATTTAAAAGTTTGGTGTATTGTATGTAAATCATGAAACATTAATCAGTGCATTGTGTGTGGATGACCTAATCATTATTGGAATCAATATTAATTTAATTTTGGGTTTGAAGAAACAATTGCTGAATACATTTGAGATTGTTGATGAAATTGTCATTGATGCCAACATGGACTTGCAGTGGCCCCACAGGATGTCATTGATGCCACCAAGTCCCTCTTGCAGTGCCTCGGATCCCTTACAGAGTGAGTTTGTAGCACCTTGTACCCAATTGACAAGGTCCTTGTACCCACAAGCTGGATCTTGAAGATGTTGATGACCCCGCTGAGTTCTGAAGCCTTGATGGATGTTGGAGAAGACCTAGATGGGTGGAAGAAGCATTAATGACCCATTCTGTGGTCATTCATGCTATGATGATGTCATGGGTCCCTGGGAGAAGGTCTGGCAAACCCACATGTGATGTCTTGATGTATCTTGACCATAGAGGTCCCCGTGCATGGCTAAGGTTGTTGAAGAAGCCCATGATGCCTCTTGCCTGATGAAGAAGCCTTTGGAACCTTGAAGGAATGGTGAAGGCAATGTGGGTCATTTGTATGATGTGGCATGATGATGCTCTTGCATTTGGTAACATAACCCTTGAAGATGTCCTTCAAGCCCTTGTATGGTCTCCCTTGTGGTTAGATGGCATGATGAAACAATTGTGGAAGAACCCTAACCTCTTGCACATGCTAATGAAGCAAACATTAGCAAGTCAGCTCCATAAAAGTGTTAATATTTAATTTAAAAGTTTTAAATTGCTGGGTCGGCTTCAAAAATAAAAATAGAATATTGTAAGACATACTATAAGTCAGCTCCAATTCAAGTTAAAATATTTTTTTATAGCAAGGTCGGCCCAGTAAAAAATGGTGAAAATTTAGTATATATACCCCATCACATCCTCACTCTTGGATGTGGAAATTTCGGCGGAGCAGTTCGCTGGATTGAGGCCACGAAGAGGAGCAATCCCAAACTGTGGAGAATGTAAAAAAAATTCAGCAGGCGTTTTTTTTTTGGTTTTGAGCAGGGATCTCGTGTCTTTTGCAAAGGAGTGCATTAATGGAAGAGATTACCCATTTACCTTGTGAAGTCGTGGCATAATACTGATGGAGGGAAAGAAGTGAATCAGTTGGTGAGAATATCTTGCATTTTCCGAGTTATTAAGGGAGAAGACTCACTGCGAGAAGGGCGCACTTCTTTTTTCCCTGATTCGTGGTATCAGCAGAGTGAAGCTACAGCGGTAAAGAGTTAAGTTTGAGTTCTGAAGGGCATGTTAAAGCAGTAGCAACCTTAAAGTCTTGTACATATCCATGTTTATTTACTGCTGAAACAAACTTGACCCAGTGGCCACGAATCCATCATTCCAGATCTGAAATAATCTCCAGCACGCTGTCATTATATGCTGGTATTTACAATGTTGGGCATATCATGACAAATCTGGGCATCACGTCCATCCTCCGCCTCAGAATGTTTCAAAACAGTCTTACTGTGGATTTCACCGAAACAAACACACCCGATTCGAGCGGACGGGTGAAAGCAGAATGTTCGATAGTTACAGTGCGACCTGAAAGGAAACATCGTCGTTGATCCAAGGCACCTCCGTGGGAGCAAGTGTATTGTCTTAACTTCTGGCAATGCAAAGGAAAGAAGGAGCGAGGAAAATCTGAGAAATGTGAAATTCGGGTTCAATTCTCAGAAAATAGCTTAAATTTCGGTTCTCTAGCCATTTTGGCAAAAAGCAATAGTTTTTGGTTGAAGAAACGGTAATACTCCGGAAGGATTTCGCAGTACCGCATAGGGGTCCTTCTTAGGTCAATCCTATCAGCTTTCCGGGTATGCTTTGGCGAAATTTGATGGCGGCTTTGTTTTGAAGCTCGATGAATTGATCTTTACATTTCTATGTGTGCGAGAAATTCTGTGGAAAAGCCTGGACTTCAGGTGCATTTAATGATTTTTGTTGAAGAAATGGTAATGCTCCGGAAAGATTCAGAAGTTCCGCACATTTGACTCTCTGAGATGAAACCTTACAGTTTCTGGGTATGTATCGGGAACAACTTGCTTTAATTTGCGTGAAGCCTCACAGTTTCCGGAATTGTGGAATGATCTCGTGTAAGTTGCCTTGATGGCTATTGCGGTCTTCGTTCTTACTTGAAGTTTGGCTAAAGCTTTTGAAAGAGGTTCAGTTTCAACGCATTTAAGTGAATGTAGCAAGAAAGTGTTCTTGCTGGGACTATTGATGTCGACAAGTTAATAAAGCTGCCGAGAGAGTGGGAATTGGCTCGAAAATCGTTAATTAGTGGGGGCAATTGGACAAAGAGAAATTGTGAGCCTGTGATATGAGGTTGAGGACAGTGACAGGCATGTAATGTCATCTACAGCACTTGTCCAGAAGGTGAAAGCAGACCCGAATCGTTTCTACACAGTAGCAGCAGTATATGTTGATGATGATGTACAAGCCCAGGTATGAAATAATACTACTATGACATGCTTCTGATAAACATTCAGTGATATAGCAGTAATGGTGAAAATCTGAGTAAAGTCTGCTAAAGAAGTCTGAGCAAGAAAACATTTGCATACACAGTCTTGTTTTTGGCATAGTCAAATCTATTTGATGATGACAATCCTTTGAAGAATGGGCAACCCTAAGCTCAGTTGACAGTCCATAATGCTTGAAAGAAGGTTGTCCAAGCGTCATTATGACTCTCTTGATGCCATGACAGTCAAGTGGTGACAGTCCTGTTCTTTGAAGTTTGTTTTTGCTAATTTATAGCAGCAGTGAACAAGTCTTTGATGATGCCCTAGTAGTAAAGTTGCACATAGAGTGATGATCAGTGATATGATAACAAGAACAGCCGCTGATGACAAGTGCAACAGTTGATAACAAGTTACAGCTTGGCATGACAGTTCAACATAACGATGATAATGATTTTCTTGATATGAAAGTGGGGCATGGAAGTGACAGGTTGATAACAGTAATGAGGTGGCAGTGATATCTACAGCAATCACATGACTATCTACAGTTCTGATCATCTACAGAAGAGACATATTCAGTGATTATGACATGATATACAAGTGACAGTACTACAGTAGATGAGCAGAGATGAGAATGAGCAGCAAAAACTGACCAGTAGTTTGATAAGAAGATCCCAGAGAATGACCAGCAGAGATACATGAGCAATGTATAGCAGAGAAACAATATATCAGTATACAGTGATGTTTTGGCAGTGGTTAGAGGACATCCTTGTGAACACATATTTGAACAACAGGTTTGACAGGACGATGATAAGGACAAGTTGATGAGCACATGAGCAGTGATTTGGACAGTTGACAGTGGACAGTTCATAAGGCAGAATGATGAGCAGTGTTACAGCAGAGTTGATGTGATGAGCAGCGTTGATGATGTGACAGAGATCTCTTGTGTATGAGGACATGAGTATGGTAACACAAGTATATTGTATTGTAAAAGCAAGCTTGTCTTGCTTTTGAGGTTAGGATACCTCAAACCCTGCTTAGCAGGGTCTAAGAAAACCAGACAGGGTCCTGAATGCAGAGTAGGTGCTCTCCATATCAATAGGTGCTGATTTTGCCTAACAGTTGTAGCCGAACCAAAACTAATATAAAAAGATTACAAATTTATATGGTGTGGTGTTCTTTTGTGTTATGGTCTTGATGATTTAAATGCTTATGCTATGTGAATGGTGAAGTGAAATGAAATGATTATGAGATTAATGGAATGATGAATTGGTAGTTAATTTGTGACAAGCTAAGAAAATCTGTAAAATTGCCTTACACTGATTCACCCCCCCTCTCAGTGTCTAACAGAGATCACTGACCTTGGTCTGTTGGATTTCTTTTTGTAAAGCTTTATGTTCCCCGATGTATCTTGTAACTCATTAATACCAGGCCTAGCATATGTTTTGCAATGAATACTTCAGGCCTAGCATATGTTTTGCATTGAATACTTTGAGCTATTTCCGGTTGAACCCAAGCAGATTCATTGTAAAGTTGCTAAGCATGTGCTCCAATACTTGAAGGGCACAGTTCATTATGGCTTCAAGTATGTGGGAAACGGTGAGTCGGTACTGCATACTTTTGTTGATTATGACTGGGTATGGGATGCAACTGTTAGAAAGAGCACTTTAGGTTTTTGTTTCAGCTTGAGCACAGGTATGATTTCTAGATTTAGCAAGAAGCAAGTGGCAGTTGGACTCAGTTCGGTAGAAGTAGAATATATGGCAACCTCTTCTAGTTGTGAAGACACATGGATTCAGAATTTAATCACAAAGTTGACTAATCAGATGTTGGAGCCTACAGTTGTTTACTATAACAACCAGAGTTGTTTAAGAGTCAAGACTCTTTAATAATTCTGTGTTTCATGATCGTTCCAAGCACATTGATATCTGGTACCATTTCCTCATAGGCACAGTTCAAAAGGAAGCAATGGTCCTTGATTATGTTCATTCAGATTTCAGGTGGCAGATATTTTGACCAAACCCCTAGCTAAGGGGAAGGTTGAGATGTTGATGGAGAAACTTGATTTGGCAGAAATTACCTTCCTCACAATGAGGGAGTGCTAGTTTTGCCTATTGCTCCGTATGTATTCTCCTTCAGCAGTGATGAGCAAATCCAGCACAGCTGTCTTCAGCAGATTTGATTTCCAGCCTCGAAATATGTGCAACATTGATTGTTGTTTGTGTGGAGTTGGAATTAATGAAAGTGCAGCAGTTAATAAGGTTTATATGGTTAAAGGCACAAGCATGCATGCGCCATCTTTAGCAGGCTTTGTTATCTTCAGAAGCCAACACCATATTTAGATATGCTTTTCTTCAGTTTAGGAGCAGTTACAGATTAAGGTGTGTGCTTTTCCAGATTAGGAGGTTAGGCCCACTGCTTTTGTGGTTGTTCTAGTCCTGGAAAGCACATTCTACTTCGAGTTAGGCTTCATGCATGTGGCAGCGTTGTCCATGCAGGTTGGGCACATTATCCAAGGCACCTAGGTTTAGGTTTTTGCCTCATCTAGGGAGGTGAGCCACTAGAAGAGTGCATATTCATTGTAACCCTAGTTCTCCAAGTCTATGAAGCAGACACTAGGTAGTCCACTGGGGCAGTTACACATAAGGTTTGACTGAGTTGCATTGTATTTTCTTCTTTCAAAGTAATAGAAGGTGATGCGTGATTGAGTGCCGCAAATTGAGTTTGCTGTCCATATTTTCAGACTTATGTGCTTGCAGATCTAGTATTTCTTATCTGCTGTTTTGATAAGCTAATTGGTTTTTCAGAGTCCTAGATTAGGGTTCTGTTTTAGGAGTGCAGGTCTGCTTACCATGTCATGAAAATTTGAAACTCATGGCCTTGAGTATTCCAGATCCAGGAAGGCTGTCTTTATGCTTGCCCAAAAAATGAAGGAAGAGGGGAGGTCAACTCTGTCAGGGGTTGGGCAAGATTTTTATCAAATGTATAAAGCGGTACAGAATTCACCGCAAGATACAGTCATCCTGGGAGCATTGTTGCTTGTAGGGAAAAACTAGGAGTTTTTACAATTGTAAAATGTTTAAATATGAATAGTGGAGGCAAAATTGAAGAAGTTGCATGCAAGGACGACAGAAACCATGCATGGGACGAAGTTCCACTTAGGTCTGTTAACTTTAAGGAGGATTTCATAAGAAAACCTTCACAGATCAAACATGCAGTTACTGTGGGAAAAAAGAGGATGTTGGACGTGATTTTTGGAGATGCCCATTCGCTGAAGTCTAGAACTGAATTCAAATTCTTCTTGCAGATATGTCCACTTCTCAGCTCTAGTGATAAGCTATTCTTCTTGGGGATCCCTGGTGCTGCCTGAAGGCAATCACGATGGTCTCCCTTCAATTCTTGCGGTGTAAGAGATTCTTGTGGTGTAAGAGATATGCTAGGACATTCAAAGATTTGTCCAAAAGTTAAAGATTTTCAAATATTGATATTCTTCTTCGTTACATATTCTATAGCAAAAAAAAATCTGCTTATCTGAGTGCCTTAAGGAGGGATTAGCTAGACGTAGGAGCTAGATCTCATGCACTTGCCCCACTCGCATAGGCAAATAAGGGAAAAGCTATTGTGACGCAATGTTGTCCAGGTACATAATTTTAAAGGGGTGAAAATTGCATCCCTTTTAATCATAAAAGTAACAGTGTCTTGAAAAAATAAGGTGCATCCCTTTTAATCTCAAGGGTGCTGCAATTGTTGTGATTAGCGAATACTTGTATAAGGCATAGGGGTCTTGGTATTAGGCACCATGTTGTTTAAATCCATCGTTTATACCATAAAGCTATGAATGAATATAACTCTTCATGTTTTCTTCAAAAAAATATTACTTTAACAGATTCACTTAACCGATTGCAATAAAAATATGTGATTTCTGACGTTTCTTGGTATTTGAGTTCAGCTTAAATCATCTACCAGTGCTGTCAACGGAGGTTTGGTTAGACGATAAGTGGGGATATTTTGTACTCCCACTGAGGATTAAATACCCGAGAGACGCATTTCGTCTCTCCTGGGCCACCTCGCCAATGCAAGCTGGATCTTTCAAGCAGTTGAAGTCAGGCACAAGTTCTGAACAGCTTTGGCGGAATAGATACCCACCTGTGGGTAGGGTTTCTTAGGTGCAGATATATTTTTATAATGTGTAATGTGTTGTAAGCTTGTTACATTGCATTGTAATGTTCCCAGAATCGGTAAGAAAAGGCAGGATTGCACTCTGATAATATAAGGAGCATCTTATCCTAAAAAACCTTTAAAATTTTAGCTAAAAAGAAAAAATCTACCACTTCAAAGGAGCCCTTAATTCAACATTGAGAGGGATACCATTTAGAAGCAACGTTGACTGCCAATAGAACCTTCCCCTTGTACTTGCTGAGAGGCACCTCCTTCCCGTCAATATCCTGCACTAACCCTCATCGCCTTCAGTACCATTTCATATTGAAGTTAAAGTGTTAGAACTTATCTTAAGATTACAACCTCAGTGCAGTGATGCTAAATCTCTATTTTCAATAAGAAAAATACAGCTATGAAGGATTTGCAATTGAAAAAAATAGTGACCTTGACGGTAAAATCATGGATGCTTTTCTCCGTCACTGCAGCCGCAAACGCATGGCCTGACGCTCTGAAGGATTCCAACCGAACTCTTGCAGCATTCAGTGATTTTAGTGCGAAATCATTGCCAAATAGTTCGGATTCTCGCAACCCATGGGCAATTCGAGCAAAGACGCGTGATTTGACGGGGACTACGTAAGACGGGAAGCTTGATACAACGCGATTACTGTTCGAAAACGAGGGAATTGAGAAATTGCAGGCGATGGACGCTGAGAAAGGGGCTGCCATGAGTTCAGATGTGGATTTGGGAAGAGAGTGTGGTCGTAGAACTTATTATGCAGTCAAAGGTTAGAAGTACGCCACGTTGGCATAAAAATGACGATGACGTGGATATAAAGTCGGCGCAACCACAATGCTTGATTTGTTCGTATTTACGTGGAAGACATCTTTTTGAACGGAAAACACTTGATCTAACATGCCTAAATCAACCATATTGGTTCATCTCATTCCATCTACTGTACATTAGTGGACTATTTTGTTCCATCTAACTTGTTCATTCATTTATTAAAATCAATTATCTAGCTCTATCTAAACTATTCATTTATCAAACCCTCTTTGCAACACATCAGTTCATGTTCATGTAATGTGTTCTCAATGAGTGTTTGATTGCAAACATAAATGTTTCTCAACCCATCTACAAGTTGATGTGGGATGCTTAGTAGTATAGGCACGTTCAAATTTGAGCAGAGCAACCATAGCTTTAATGTAAATATGTTATTGGAGTTGGTAGTGGCTTTTTAAATGGCTATGCTATTGTTATTTATGGCAAGAATTGTTTCATGAACAACTTGTGTCGAGAAATGCTCAATGAACGGGCTATGCATAGAGGGTAATAAAGCCTTTTTCGTTGGTCGACTTGACAATGGCTTTTAAGGACTTTGATTGTATCTTAATCATCATGTAGATAAAATCCTATCACCATACTTTGTGTTTTTGTGTAATGAAGGAAAAGCTTTTCTCCTTCACCATTTGGGGAAATTCGTGGTTGTGTAATTGTGCCCAGAGGCGCTCTACAACCCAGTATGGGGGAGATCTTGCAACACGATGTAATGTTAGTAACGTTTGTAACATGTCGGCAAAAAATAATAGTGATACTAAATATTATGGGAAATATCTTCTAACTTAATGTAATGTTTGTAATATGTCTACAAAAAATAATAGTGATAGTGAATATTATGGGAGAGATTTTGTAACACAAAATAAAAAATAATATCACTTTCGTAAAGTTATTTTTATTAATAAAAAATAAATTTTCTAATAGGACAAAATAAAACAATTTAATATGGGGGAGATGTTGTAATCTACCTACCTAACAAAACAATAAAAAAGTAAAAATTTAATTATCCGTAAAAAAAAATATGTGGGTCAAGAAAAAAACACAAAATTGAATTGTCCGCAAAAAAAATGTTGGCCTTGCACATGGTTTTAAAACCATGTATGGGGAAATGTTGTAATGTTCATTCCTAATAAAATAAAAAATAATAATAAATATTATGTCTGCCATAAATAATATTAAATATTAATAATAATAAATATTAAAACCATATGCAAGGCTTTCTAAACAACCCATGGTTTTATTGTACATGATTTAGGAGGGCCTTGCACATGGTTTTAAAACCATGTGCAAGGCCTCCTAAACAACCCATGGTTTTATTGTACATGGTTTAGGAAGGCCTTGCAAATGGTTTTAAGACCATGTGCAAGGCCTCCTAAACAACCCATGGTTGTAGGAGGGCCTTGCATGTGGTTTTAAAACCATGTATGGGGAAGTGTTGTAATGTTCATTCCTAATAAAATAAAAAATAATAATAAATATTATATGTCGGCCATAAATAATATTAAATATTAATAATAAAAATATTATATGTGGACCTTAATTAAAAAGATGTGTCTTTTGGTTTGAATCAAATCAATGGATACCTAAAAAGATATTTGATCCCTCCGACGCTTGATAGAGCCTAGGATTTGCATCTACGTTGGTATTTACATATTTCATTGTTTGTGTTTGTAGATGCGAGAGATTCAATACTATAGTCTTTTATTCGTCGACGATTTTATCAATAGCTTCAATCAACTCATTCGTCGTGAAAGCATTACCAAAAACATGGTCAAAGGAAGGTCCTTTCTCGTCCAATCAAATGTTTGGGAGCTCAAAACTCGGCTCAATGGCCTAAACGACAACAATAGACGAAAAAAATTGTTGTCAAAAGTTAGGCTTTGGTTCAAGCCTTACGATGCCCCCTCTTGTGTGGTTTTAGGTGTAATGTTCCCACACTAGAATTGGATCTTGAAAAGTAAGTTTATGGTCATCTAGTTCAACCTCTGGTTTCCATGTTTCAACCCCCAAGTATGTTTTCACTAATTTTATGGACAACCAAAGATGAGGAGACAAGAGCTTTAGCGATGCTTGGTTTGTACGATTATTAATTGCTATTCCTAGGCATGCCAAGTTTTGGATCGAAAAATTCATCACAACCACCCTTGCACTCCCATTGAGGATTGATTAGAATAATAGGACAATGACAACATCTTGAGGGAGGATTGGGGCATTGCCATTAATTAGTTAATTACTCACATATCCCTGTGTTGTTTTTTTTGTTAAAAGATCAAGCTTTACATTATGGCATGTAATCATGTGGCGTGTATGTGTTTTTCACTGGATAAGTTATTTTAAAGAGCTACAAATCTGGGGGAGCATGGAGAATCTTAGAAGAGTTTTAATGAGTTTTCCTTTTGGGGGATAGATTTTGCTACTAGAAGTAGAGCAGTGTAGTTTGTATTTTTTCAAGCCTTCCTCTAGGCTTGTTCATATATAGTTTTTTAAATCAGCAAAGTTAAGTTCTACAATATTAAACCTTGCTTGATGACTTTTTTTGGATATATAATGTGTTTATGATAATTATAATTTAAATAAATGCGGAAGAGTTTTGAGTTGTGAATTATAATACGAAATAACAACATTTGTAGAAACGTTAATGGAGATGCAAAAATTTGTAGATGATAAGCTTGATTTTAAAACATTGATGATAAGATTGAATTAGTTTGTAACTAAATGATATACTATTGTAATGGTAGATCGCAACCAACCATAACTTAGAGCCAATTTAAATTTGTCGATGACAAGTTTAATATAAAACATTGATGATAAGATTGAATTGGTAAGTAATTAAACGTTGTACAACTTTAATCAATGATTACAACCAACCATAGCTTAGAGACAATTTTCTTTATTTTTTTATTATTGCATGTGTTTTCTTTTTCGGTTTTATCAACACCTATATTAGATGTCATGATTTATTTTAAGTGAGATATCAAAGAAAAGGAAAATTTTATTTTCTATCAACCCTAGTTACAGAGCCTAATCCCAAGGGGATCGAACTTGTGACCTCCCCGACTTTGGGGGAAGAGATTTCGTGCTTGGCTCATGACTGCTTGAGCTAACACCTCTATTATTATTAATCCCCATCAAAGAAGGGAGTATATTTTTCATTCACAAGTCAAAGTGTTTTGACTTCACAATAGTTCATTTTTTATGGTATAGTCATTTCGATCCACTCATTATTGTTATTATGCTATTGTCATTTTGGTCCATTTTTTAAGGTTAAGGAGCTCACGAATAACTTTGAATAAATACTAGTAATTTAGGGTTAGCAATGAACATAAAGCTTGAATTTACCAAATTGTTGTGTCAAGAGGTTCATTCTACCATTAAGGTGGATGAGATGTGTCACATCTATAACACATCGACTAAAAAAATGATAAAGATAATAACCCATAAAACAATTTTTAATAATAAAAAAGGCAACAATAATTATAAAGTAATAAAAACAATACTAAGCTATAATTTCATCCTTTATTGAATATTTGAAAAAAGTGTAAGTATATTTTCAGTTGAGAGAAAGACCTTGACAACTTACTCTCTTATATTTATACACATCCAGATTTATAATTACATGTACACATGTTAATTGGGTTTAGTTGGGACAATTGTGAGTGGGAGTGTTGTCCTCCCCATCTAGGATTAATTCATGCAAGTAACATGTTGAGCTCTTAAATGAGTATATTGTTTGACAAAACCTCGAGCTTTTGCAAATCAAGTTTACCCTAGGTACCATCCTTAGAAAGAGAAGGAATGCTTGGTGAGTTTCTCTGAGAAATGTATTCCCCAAAAAAACGTGTACACGAGATATTTATCACTGCCCATTTAAAATTATCAAGCATCATAATTGATAAGCAATATCCATGTGATTATATCATATATATGTTAATTAAAATGTCCCATTTGAGAGTCCTACAAATCAAAGATTTGCAATTTCATAGTGGTCCATTATTAGAATTGTATTTTTAATAAACTGAATCCATTCAAGGACTTACAAAACATCTTAGATTGCAATTATAAAACTATAAAATTATAATTGTTGTACTATCCATCAAAGGTCCATTAAGCTTTGATGCGGCAACCTAATTTAATTACAAAATTCAAACATTATCTGGATGCAGTAATTGGTCAATCATATTTCTATTCTTTTTAGCTAGCTTAAATAGTTTGATGCCTGAGAGAGCATAAAATAAAATAATTTGAGTTCCAACAATTACAAGAACAATAAAAATAATACACTTCAAATTACAAGAACAAAATAAAAGAAATACCTATAATAATGAATTTGATATCTCTTTTACCAGAATGTTGAAGATGCTCCATTTGTCCATTCCATGCTCCATTGTCCATGCCTAAAGCAAGATGACATGACTACCTTGCTAACTACGAGCCTTGTCGGCATCCTAGCTCCAAGAAACCCTTTGGTTTCTTTGCCCTCCATGTCCACAACTCAAATAACAATGATCCACATGAATAGTGATTGTGTATTATTCTTCCAGTAGTTTTTCTAACTCTTCCAACTTCGCTAAAACCCTCGAATCTCCAACTATCCATCTCTCGTTGGACCTGTCTCCTCTCTCTGTTTATCCAAACTCCATCGCTACCTTTCTTAGCTTTTAGGTCAATATATATATTAAAATAATCTTTAACATGAATGAAAAGTTTTCCAACTTTTTAAGTCAAAATATATTAAAATAAGCAATTATGTGAGTTCCAAGTTTACCTGTCTTTTAAGTCAAAATAAGTTTAAATAAGCAATTGCTTGTGTTCAAAGTTTTCTTATCTTTTTTTTTTCAGAAAGAAAAAAGCTTGTCCTTGTTATTCTCAAAAAGAATCAAAGGTCATCATTACATTCTCCCCTTAAGCGGGTTACATACCAACAACAGCCCGAGAGTACTGCCGGGGGGAAAGGCATAACAGCAAAAAGTGTGATCCCATCAGAAGACTGTCTCATCATAAAGAGAGAACTGTCCGCACATCCACATCTACCGAGCACCAAAAGGAGTTGAACAGCAATCCAAAAGAGGACACTCTATCAATCATAACAAATATAAGGGAGAAGTAAATCCCTTTACCATGCTCAGAAGAGCTGAAAAGTATCCTGAGAAACCAAATGGTTCTCGAAATATTCCTTAAAGCTGCCTTTACCCTGAGGATAAGAGAGTTCAGTTTTAGAGAGACAGTCAGCTGTCCGATTGTGCTCTCGGTAGATGTGGGAGAAAGACAAGTCCTGAAAGCTGACAATGAGCTTTTTTGTCTCCCTACACCAATGAAGGAGATCAGGTGGGGAGAGCGCAGCCGATCCCAGCGCCCAGTTGATGATTACTTGTGAATCACCATATACATGGGCGAGGGGGATCCCCATGATTTGGGAAGAGAGTAGAAGAGCCCATAAGCTAAGCAGTTCCACTTTAGTGTTAGTGCCATATCCAACCCCTAACGAGAACTCCAAGTAATGATACTCATTTAAATGAATGCAATAACCCACACCAGCTATCATATAGTTTGAGGCTCCATCCATAAAACCACAGGGGTAAACCTTGTAGGGGGTCTTCCCCAAAATTCTTCTTTTTATTTTCCTAGAGATAGTCGACGAAGGAATAGCTTGGACAGTTGAGATAATTTGCTAAATCAAACTGTAAATGTTCCTTCTTTTCCCCTCGAAGATGGCCCGGTTACGGACTTTCCAAAAAATCCACATCATATGGAAAGGGAGCGAATAGAAGTGCGAGTTCCTGGGCAAGTTTCCAATCCATCCTCTGATCATTTCTTTGAGCGATACAGAAGGAGAAAAGACTGTGAGATTTAGGAGATCACATACATAATCAGCGACCGTTCTCCAAATATTGCAATTGATAAATAAGTGCTCAACTGTCTCCTCGTCCGAACAACAAAGGACGCAAATACCAGGGCCATGATAGCCTTTTTTCTGAAGATTCTCCCAGGTGAGGATCCTATTCCGAAGGGAGAGCCAAATAAAACATGAGATTTTGATGGGCAGAGATTTGGTCCAAAGAAGAAAGTCTGCAAGGTTTGTAACCGGAGGCATGTGAGAACAGACAATGCAATCATAAGCAGCCTTGGCAGTAATAGAACCCGAGTTTTTTTTATAGGTCCAGACAAGATCATCAGAGCGATCAGTGAGCCAAATGCCTGCTCCAGATAGTCCTTCAATATATTCATTCCATATAATGTTGTAAGAACCCCCAAGATCTAAGTCTTCAACAGATAACCAATAGCTCTACGCATAATGAAGAGAATTTCGAGCCTGGGCTAGAGTGCAAATATTCATATCTTCCAGATATGATCTCAGATCCTCTGGGAGGCTAAAGGAGGAGTGAAGACCAACTATCGTATCTATTCCAAGGAGAATATTTTCACCATCCCCCACCTGCCAAGCCATATGGATGTCGATCCATGGAAGGGTCTGCATAAACCCTCTCCAAATAACAGAGGCACATCGCGTGCTGAAACATTTTCTTCTGAGCCAATTGACCACCAATGAACATTTT
The DNA here is from genome assembly GCA_001517045.1 of Pseudotsuga menziesii. Taxonomy (NCBI): domain Eukaryota; kingdom Viridiplantae; phylum Streptophyta; class Pinopsida; order Pinales; family Pinaceae; genus Pseudotsuga; species Pseudotsuga menziesii. The sequence continues at coordinate 633,416 of LPNX010558788.1, forward strand.
ATATATTTTGTATGGAGGACTTGAAACCACAGACCATTAGAATGGAGAACCCTCCACAAATTTTTGAGACGTAATGAAAGGTTGAACCAAAGGAGGTTTTTAATACCCCATCCCCCAAATGCCTTGGGCCAAGAAAGGTCTCTCCAACTTGCCAAATGATACTTTCTGTTATTGTCAATGGAACCCCATAAGAAGTTGAACATGATTCTTCTGAGTTTCTGTAAGATGGTGGCTGGGATTGGAGCAAGACCCATCCAATATACAGGAATACTTGACAGAATAGATTGTACGAGAACTAATCTTCCCCCAAGGGAAAGGTACTGAAATGTCTAGTGACTGATCCCTTTTTCCAGTTTTTGAAGAATCCAAAGCCAGTCATTAACTCTATACCCAAGTGGTTTCAGGTAATAACCCAGGTAATTGAACCCAGATTGGAGAGGCAACATTCTGTAGGGCAGAGCTCCAGCAAAAGCATTTAGACAGTCAGTATCAAGATTGTAAAAGAGAAAACAAGACTTTTCAAAGTTGATCTTCATTCCCGAGGCTTTGCAGAAGGTCTTAATGATAACTTCAAAAGCTGACCAGTCTAGAAGAGTACCCGAGCCCATCAGGATCACATCGTCCATAAAGAGGAGGTGAGAAAGAGCAAGCCAGCGAGATTTGAATGCCCCGAATGAGACCATTTGACCTGGCATCCCGAATGAGAAGACTAAGGCCCTCTATGACAAGGATGAAAAGGAGGGGGGAAAAAGGACATCCTTGGCGAATACCACGAGAAGCTGTGCAAAAAGTTGAGGGAGTCCCATTGACCAGGACCGCAAAATTGACAGTAGAGAGGCATCCCATAATCCAATTTACAGTAAGGAGGGGTACTCCGATTTGGATCAAGATCAGTCTGACATATGTCCAGTCCACATGATCAAATGCCTTAGAAAGATCTAATTTTAGAACAAAGGCACAAAGATTCTTAGTTTTGACTGAATGAAGAACCTCTTGTACAATACCGATAGGCTCAGATATTTGACGATCTTTAAGGAACCCAAATTGTTCCTGAGAGATACCCAGATCCAAGAAGGGCTTAAGCCTCCCAGCTATAATTTTTGCAATGAGTTTATAGAGAAGGTTGCATAAAGAGATGGGTCTAAAATCAGCAAAGGTCCGAGGCTTGTCCTTCTTAGGGATAAGAGCAAGGAAAGTCGAGTTCAAGGAAGGGGGTATAAAGCCCGAGATCCTAGTCTGGTCAATAGACTTAAGAAGAATAGGGCTCAGGAGATCGAAGAAGTGCAAGTAGAATTCTACAGGCCAACCATCCGGGCCAGGGCTATGATCTTTTTTAAAAGCTTTGAGAGAGAGTTCAATTTCCAAAATACTAATGGGCCGAGAGAGGAGAGATGAGTGTTCTCTGGGAATCAGTCTAGGGAAGTGGGAGACCACTTTAAGTTGGTGTTCTAGACTAGAAGATCCATCATCCTTGTAAATGTCAGCAAAGTGAGCTTTGCCTATCTCCTTTAAAGAAACCTCATTCTCAATCCGATGGCCGTCGGGGTCTTCGAGAGACCAGATCGAGTTTTGTATCCTTCTCCCCGAGGCAACAACATGGAAAATTTTTGTGTTGGCATCTCCCTGGAGGGCCCATTTAATTCTTCTCTTCAATTGCCAGGTAAGTTGGAAGTGTTCCAAGATCCTATGCCTTTTGGCATTTAGGTTGGACAGATGAGCAATTTGCTCCTTTGTGAGAATGCCCTTAGAAGGGCCAACGAGAATAGATTCAATGGCAAATTCCAGGTTCGAGGATTCAGAGTCCAAACTAGCCAATTTATCCTTTGTCCACCTTTTAGTAGCAGATTTTAGCTTGCGCAAAGTGAGACACAGATCTTCAATGTCAAAAAGGGTATCAGCTTCGAAGGAAGAGGAGCATCAGCGCATAAACCAATCAATGAAATCCGGGTCTTCAAGCCAAGAACGATTGAAATTAAATGGGTAATCAAAGGATCCTTTTAGATTATTCCACTCAAAACAAATAGGAAAATGTTCAGAGAGATCCAAGCATTTGGTCCAAGACTTGTAAACCCCTAAAGTGGGAATCAGAGAATTGGAGATAAGAAAATGATCGAGACGCTTGCTGATGCCCTCACTCCCCACTCTGCCATTGCACCAAGTAGGCCCTGACACCGGTGGAGCCACATCCACGAGTCCTACTGACTCAAAAAGAGATAGGAAGTGATTTGAAAGTGGGTCCAAAGAGGCCTTGGCTCCCCAAATTTCAGACGAGCGGAGAGTGAGGTTTAGATCCCCACCAAGCACACGATGCGGCAGATTGAGTAAACCACCTCTAAGGGCTTTGTCCCAAAAAAGTTCACGATCCCGATATGGACCATAAACATTAAGAATGTTAAGAGGGTCTGGCATCCCTTGAATAGAGGCCTGAAGTAAAATGCCCGCACAAGTATGAAATGCCTTATAGTTAGCCTTAGACAGATTCCAAGCAGAGAGGAGGCCTCCCGAAAGCCCGCGGGCACTAATAGCACAAAATTCCCAGGAGGGGAGTAACTTCGAGAAGGCATAAAGAACAGGGAAGTCACTACACATAGTTTCCTGCAGAAGGATAATATCATGATTAAGAGATTTGAAAAGAGCACGGAGGCTGAGTGATTTGGTCCTACCTCCCAGACCACGAGTGTTAAGAGATAGGATTAACATCAGGAAACATCCTTTGGGGGTGACATTGCTCTAAGTCCCCTGGAAGAGATGCCTCTGGCCGCGTCCTTGATTCGGACTGAGAGAGGGATATAAGGACGTGAAGCAAATGATAGATTTGCCTTTAAGTCCCTTTTCCCTTTAGGAGGTTTTCTGACAGTCACATTTGCAAACCTTATGGAGTCAAGGTGAAGGGTGGATGGGGAAGAGGGGGTGGAGGCTGTGAAGATAGAGAGGGATCTTTTAAGGGAAGGATCGGATAAAGAGGGGGAGGATATGGGGCTGTGAGGGGGATGGACCTGACCAGAAAGAGGAGCATCGGGTATAAGAGGGGGGAAATCCTCAATCGAGTCTAAAGCGGGGAAACCCGAGTCCGGGGGAATTGACTACAAGTTAGGAGTATGAGTGATGACAGAGCTGGGAAGAGAAGGGAGTGCCTCTGTATCCTTTGGGGAGGGAACATGAAGGGGAGGAGAGACTGACAAGGAAGGAGGGATCGAAAGCAACTGGGGGACCAACTCTGAAGAGAGAGTAGAAGGAGGAGGAGCAGATTTTTTATATGACTGAATCAGATTATCCACGGCCTCAAAAAAGGAGTCTAGAACAATATCAGAAGACGAGGTGGAATCAAAAGACAAACCTGGTGGAGTATGAAGACCCGTCGCAGGACTGGCCGGGGGCATGGGCGATCCAAGTTCATCAGCATCCGAGATGGTGCCTCCTACGAGTCTTTGTGGGCATGTTTTCCTCAAATGACCCATAGAGAGGTAGCAGCTACATCTAAAAGGCACATGCAAATAGTCGAGCCTCTGAACCAGCAAGCGCTCGTTGCACAAAATCTCTACTTCTGCTGGAAGCCCCCTAGAAATATCCAATTCTACAAGAATTTTAGCTACCCTCTTGTCATAAACCTGGTGTAAGTCGTCCTCTACTGATACAAACCTCCCAATGGTGTTTCTAATTCCTTCAAGAAATTGTCTGCTCCATAGGGGAAACGGGAGGTGGGGTAAAAGGACCCATAGATGGCGTTTGGAGATCCTCTCTCTCAAAGGATCGAACTTTGAGTGTTAGCGTCCAAGAACCAACGAGCCTTTTCCGATACGCCAAATGCCTTCTAGAGCCCGAGTGCAGTGTTCAGCATCAAGGAAAACAAACACAATCCAGCCGTTTGACAATAAGCTGATGGTCGGGATGTAATCAAAAAGAGGCTTCCAGTTCTCCGAGGCCCAATTGACCCAAGAAGCCTTATTCATTCGGCAATATTCCAACCTGCCAACCAGAGCATGGGAGCAAAGGGACGTAACACGCTCCATGAAAATGTCGTGTCCCAAGACGTAACGATAGCGTCCCTCTTGTTCCTTTACACACTTTGTCCTACACTTTCTGCGGTAGCGAGTCTGTATATCCATCTCTACCATGGGTAGAGTCCCTCCAGGTCAGCTCCCCAACGACGTTGTGTAGAACCAAAGGTTACTTCCCCCTTAGACCAAGAGGGACCGCAGCCTCAAAATAGGGGTAAAATAAAAAAACACAGGACAAAAGGCCGTAACCGAAGAACCCCGTTGAAGAAGAGACCAGGGACTAAGTCACATCCCGAGGAACGACGACAAGTACCCAGCCGACAGGAGGAAGTAAACAGTAGGGAGGGTTAAGGGAGAAAGATCCTGAACCTCAACAAGGAGATAAAAAACTAAAGTCAGTAAACCAACCCCACCAGAACCCCGTTCCAAAGAACCTAGAGGCTGAGTCACAGCCCGAGGAGGGTCCAATGTCAACGGCGACAAGAACCCAGCCGACAGGATCGAGGAAACTGCTAGAAGGGTTTGAAGAAAGAAAACCCGAAACTTCAGGATAGCATAATCATCCAGAATAAAAACGAAATTCAACCCTGTACTCGATCAAAACCCGCGGCGGATAAAGAGAAAAACCCATGCAAGGGTGGTGAGTAACGACGTCAACCAGTGCAGCCACAAACATCGATTCCTTCCCACTTTTTTAAAATCTTGGTTGGTACTAGTCCCCCAATGAAGGGGAGGGACTCCAAGAAGGGCTACAAACTGGTACCCACCACCATGAGCGAGAAAACCCTAAGACAGAAAGAACCCTAAGGACAGGAGAGAAACAAACGAGTAGTTGAACCCCTCTAACCAGATACCCAAGAACCTATGCACCAGATAGGAAAATAAAGCATGAGATTAAGCAGGAGGAGCCACATCGAGACGACTTAGCTCCATCACTACTCACAAGCCCTCGCAGAGGTAAAAGGGCACACAGAAAAACCGCCTTAGAGAAGAAAGGAGCCAGGAGACCGAGCACTTCCACGGTGAGCCCGGCTACCAGCACAGAGAAGGGGATGGATATCGCCATGGAAACGCAGGAGAGGCCTGAGAACGAACCATCCTCTCGGCATCCCTAATTTTCTACGCCAATAATTCTCTTTTCAAAGTTTTCTTATCTATCCCATTTATTACATTGTCCTACCCCACCTAAGTTAAAGAGATATTTAATATATATTATATTATATTATATTGTGTGCATACTTTTATACATGTACATAAAATCTAAATGAAATTTTAATACTTATCATGAGTAGATATATATAATTATTCAACAATCCATTTAATTCGATTAAATTTTAAATGTGTCTAATATGTCAAATTCTTGTAATCCATGCAATTACACACACATCAATAATTTAATCTTCAACACATGCATAGTATTTCAATCATTCATTTAAATTTTACTCAGTTACTAATAACTACTGCACTAACAACCCATGCTAATGTACTCACATAAGGGTATATAATTGGCCAACATATACATCTCTCACATGGTTACAAATAACCAACATCCATTTCCCTTAATACATAAATTATAAATGTTTGCAATCAATATGAAAATGAGCAACTAAATACTTGCATTTCTATATGTTCACAATCAAGTGTGCAAGACATTAATTTACTAATCAAACATCAACAACTAACTAACTAGTTCATATTAATATACTAAGAATTGCACAACATATTGAGATTATCACACATGATTAAAGCAAGAGTTTTAACATACACAAGTAACCAATTTGTTATAATTAACTTCCACCACTTTCTTAACTAACATGATTCCTCCTTTCTAATTCACAACTACTTTCCACATCCTATCCTTACTATGTTGGAATATCGTAGACCGTTAACTATATTGACCTAACCCTAGATAGAAACCATTGATTACATCAACTAAGCTTCCCCAGCAGGCAACTAGCAGTCATCATCACACGTCTTGGGGAGTGTGACTTAGCATAACCCTCCCATAACTCTATATCTCATAGGATACATGGTGGGAAATGCCTCCACTCCCCCTGATATCACTAGGTTCAACACCCTTTATCAAACATAATGTGTAATCATTGTTCTAAGAGTCATGTCATCGAACAACCACTCTAAGCTAGTTGTAAGTCCTATAAAAAAGTCACACTCACCCACAAAGCATATTAATATTTGGGAATCACAATGTAAATCATAATAAAATAGATATCATATCATTATCCTCCTATTTTTTATGACATCCAAGCTACCTCGAGATTAAAAAAATCCGATTATCTCATAATTGGCCAATTTGTAGGTTGGGTAACCAACAAAATACATCTATACAATAACACATCTAACAGTTACAAGAGATAATCTTATTACCTATTAGACTTGGTTGGACTCATTAAAACTATTATTAGGCGAACAACTGAGCATGCATGTGTTTGAATAGTATAGGAGTTTTACGATGTTATGTTATTAACAATGATGAATGTGTGATTACATTTGAGCATGCAAATTAAATGTGGAATGTAGAACATGGATTATATTATGGAAGTCCCACTAATACAATACTTTATGTCAAATAATGAACGTGTTTATTTACATGTCATTAATGATATATGCAAATGAATGCTAAGATAAACTACAATTACAGTTTTAATTATTGAGATTCAAAGTATGGGGAGTTACACCCATCCTTTAAGAAAATTTGTCCCGAAGTTATGGTTATCCACAATTATAAGGATTTTTTTTACTTCTTCTATGACATGGGGTGCATTTTTACATTAAGATCTTTATCTTCCACATGCAATTGATCTGCCTCCTCAAAATTCATTAAATGTATTTTATCCTCAAAATATTTAACACACTCCCAAAGTTTATAATACTTTTATGTATTGTGATTAATAGGAAGACCTTGTCTTTTATATAACCTTTTTTTATGTTTCCAAGGTATTGTTACGACTCTTTCATTGATTATCGGATTTAGTTAACCTCCTTTTAACTTACAACATTTTTCTATCAATGAACAATATATTGATACACAACATCGTTAAGAAGAAATCTAACCCATGAGTCTCACAGTATACCATTTCATTTATAACTTTAATTTTTTATGCAAGGTCACTCCATTCTAGAATACAATCCCCTCATACTCATCATAAATTTTGATCTACCATGCCCATATACATTTTTCATAAAATTGTATGACCTCACAAGCCTCTTGTATTGTCAATTGTATCTTAGTCTATCTCTACAAGGTGAAGAGTGTGTCTTTGCTTAACTTACTAAAATCATTTGTATATACTCCCTATAACACATATGGCTAAACATTAGGTATACATACTCATCATACTCTCTTACTCAAAACCCTTGCAAGAACACGCATACTCTTAAGACGCATACACTTGTAATTTCATTAAAATTTTAACTTGGGAAGTGCAATATTTCACCTAAAACATCTAATTATGACCTTCATAGGAAATGCTTTAACAAGCCTACTGGATATTTGGTTAAATTTCACGTAGCTACTAGTCTGTACATGGGGTCATTACTATTTTGGATATGACTTAACCTCGAATCACAGTCATCCTATCATGTCCTTACACCATTCATCACTACACCATAGTTAACACTTTTTTCAATAATGTCCATGCTTCCTTAAATCTGTAAAGAATTCTCATTCAATTACTACCCATTCATCTAACCACCAATCGGATTCCTACTTCCTCCTTATGAATCTATTGATTAAAACCAATATACTTGAATTTTATTAGCACCCTTGTTTGATGGTATTGAGCATACACTACCCTCGAAGAAATCAAAATACAACCATCTCCCTTAACTTATGAACACTCAGAACAATATTACTAGTTGAAACCTACGAAATGTCGATATTACTAAGTGATGCTTATGAAATGTTGTGGCTTACAATTTCTAAGAATTACAATCAATCCTATTCTCTCCTCAAGTGCAAGTCCTCTTCGTCGTCACCTAGACATAACATGATCCCTACCATCAAGAGTATTACAAGCCACATATATTTATAATTTAATTTACCATGTGTCCCTTAATACAATCTATGATTATTACTTTTAAATTATTACGCTTATAATTGCATGTTCTTAATAACTTATTCTACATAGTTATGCTTCGTAACATTTCAGATCTACATTATCCTTACACCATGCCTACACAAGGACTATGAGTAGAACATGTCCTGGTTATTGCTCATGATACTAACAATAGAGGCTAAAAAATCATCGATCTTCTCACAAAACTACCTCTTGGTAGCTCACTAGAACCATATCAAGCTCTCTAGCGCAACGACACATGCGTCTTACGTTCATGTTCAATAAATATAGGCTAATTATCTCTTAACTATTGTCTATGAAGTTATTATTATATTTATAATGAAATTTATATTAAGAAATATATTTTATATAGTTAAATTCTTAATTTTATTATATAATTAATTTGAATTAATATTCAAATATTTAAAATTATTAATCAAATTAAAAAGAGCTAATTTTATTTATAATTATTAATCACAATAAAAATGAACTTTTTTTTCTTAACTAAATCCATAAATTATTTTAACTTTTACGATACAGGTTTACGGAAAGGGGACACTAAAGTACATGGCCTCTAGCACGAATCCCATGTGCCCTTTCCTAGAATATAACTTATTTAAACTAGCACACCCACATAGATTGTGGTTGGATCACGTCGATAGGGATCAAATGGTTGAGATATAGTTATGTAATGAAAGACACTTTGGAAATATTTTTTTATTCCTCATATTTTCTAGTTAAATGAGTTCAATTGTGAGTTATCCATTTCTAGCTACATGTTATCACCGACATTCTTCCCGTTATCCATTTATCAACTATCAATTATTTTTATTTTTATTTTTATTTTTATCTCACTTTCTTCTAGTTATCTGCCATGAACTGTTGGTTATTTATTCATCAGCTCCGATTTATCCATGCATTGCTACCAGTTATCCATTCGTCAACTAACTACCAATCCTTTTATAATTGTTTATTTCAAATTTTGAATGAATTCCATAGAATCAATATCGACAGTACACTTATCTCATCCTCGTCCATAGATGAAAAAGCATAGGCCGTAGTCGACCCCAAATCTCAAATAAAAACGTCTATCGACATAATAATTATGAAACATGCAAAACTCTCCTTTCAACTTTTGTGCTCATTCACTCTTTCTTGCGTGAAGTTTTGCTTTGTGCCTAGGGTTTCAAAGTCGTAGAAGTCTTAGGGTTTAGAGTTATGGAGATGCAAAGAAGAGGGACATGCAACTCCTTCACTTTCCCTCAGCCATTTCCACCATTGTTCACGTTTTAGTTATCCTAAAAAAAATCATGTTTTATTTTCAATGGTTTCTCGTTGCTTTGTAAGAATTTTAGAAAATAGATGAAGACAACATGGTATATCATATACGCATGAATTTGTGTCAGATGCATCTTTGATGGCTTTTAAGAGAGCAACCCACACTGTTATATATGCAAGTAACCTCAAAACCAACACTCGTTCAAAAATAAAAATAAAAAATGGTACTCTCACAAGAACAATTCAGCCTTATAGTAGCCTAAACTTTATTTTATTTTTTCATTTTTCTGAACTGGGGAGGGTCGGCCCACAGGGAACAAACCTGCACCTCCTCACCAGAATCATGCCTCTACAACACAATTTTTGTTTTATTTATAAGTGAAAGGTCACCCACCCTGCCTATAAAGGCCCTATAGCTCCGCTGGTAGAGCACAAAGTTCTTAACCTTGTGGTCACTTGGGATTAGAATATTGGTCATGCGTTGTGATCTTAGGATAAGACATGAGTTGATAGCCTGGGTTCTCTTTCCCACTGGTTGCTTTTGGACATTGAGGGTTCGACCCTCCTCATTGCTTCACTGCCATAATAGGAAGCGACCCCTGCCCTCCCATATATGTATGTTTAAAAAAAGAATAAAATTATGCCCTCCTAAAAGCCCCAAAAAGTGAAGAAGTTATAGAACATAGTTAAGGATCAAACTATATCTTGATTACTGTTCCAAATAAGATTTGTATTCAACCCTAGAACACCTATGACCATAGTCATTATAATACTATTTGAAATATATCACGATAGTGCAAACATTAGAACTAGACTTAACAATCAAGTTCGGAGAATTGATCTAGCATAAACTACTTATCATAACAACTAAAATTACATAGATTCTCGAGCATGTCAAAATCCCAAATATTTATAATCACAGTTGTTCTACTACTATCATCTTAGACTACAATGTGAAGATGATAACGACTAAAACAATAAGCAAAATGGAATTCACAGGATGGAAACTAACCTAGACTATCGGACCATGGTCATTTAGGGGCCTTTAATTCCTCCTCCTATAAAAAGTGGCCTTCTTGGTTTCATGACACGATTGTTAAAGTTTTAGGATTTTTTCAAAAAAAATAACTGCCTTGTACAATAATGCAAATCAAATAACCGGATTACTGAAGTAAAATTACAGTAGTGACAAAGATCTAGATTGTAATTTAAAATGATAATTTTCATCTCTTTCAACTTTAACACTCCCAAAGGTCCCTGTGTTAAAGGTGAAGCATACAATAACAATAACCAATAAATTAAACAAGACAAACAACTAGCACTAATAAAAGATCTAACCGAGAAAACAATATTGGTTTAGACCTTCCTTATACTCATATATATTTTTCAGATTAGACTTTGTCTCTTACAAGACAAGTCACTAAAGGAACAATGGACATACTTGAGAGAGATCAAGATAGAGAGGTAACTATAGGGTAGAGTTAGACAAGTACAGACATCAGGTTGCTAACCAAAACGATCCAGAAATGAGGATAAAACTTCAAATCCATACTACAATAAATGACAATCTTTAGGACAATCATATAGAAACACCTTTCAAATGTGCAGAGCCAGCCTTAAACCATACACTAACACTCTCATATTGTAGAAGCACCTTTGCCAAGACAAAGACACCTTCAAACACAATAGTAGCATCCTCAAGGAGGCTGAGAGAAGCAAAGTCACCTTCCATAGATACACTTCATAGTTTAGACCTCAAGACATTAACATGTAGACACCAGTAAATATACTGACTATTGAGCAAACGTTAGAAGTCACAGATCAGAACTTAAAATGGTAATGGCAACCCTAGAAGTGCTCACAATGGTCACGACTCAATCTTACTAGGTTGCAATAGGTCATGGCCTAGCCTAACAGGCTTCCAATGGCCACAACTCATCCTAACATGCTTCCAATGCTCACATCCCAGCCTTACTAGGATACTAAAGGTCATGGACAAACCTTACTAGGTTTCCATAAGTCACAACCTAAATTAGAAACCCAACAACAATTCATGGTTCCATCCCGACAGCCCACAAGATTTCTTGGTTGAGTCCAACAAGGTTCAACAAAGAACACGTCCTACCCTAGCATGCTAACAACAAGTCCCAACCCATCTCGACACTTTTTGAAAAGATGAATATAGTCACGACAACCCTAATAGGAAGAGAGAAAGGTGATGATAGCTCATAACCAACAACATCAAAACCCTATACGTCAAGCTAAAGAGCAGGAACAAACCCTAGAACAGTCTGTTGAATCAAATCTCCAATATTCTCTTGTCAAGACACTCTACAAATGAAGTTTATGACTTGAATTTATAACCTTGAAAGGTCTTCTAGAAAGATCTTCTTTCTAACACTAGATTTTAGGTGTGTTACCAAAATAAAACACAAGTAATATTATGTTGACTTAGGATGGGGTACCAATGGTCAAGACGTTATAAAAGATATAAAAAAAAGTTAAGTTATCATAGCAAAAGGGTCAAGGTACCACAATCAAGATGAGTGCTAGGACTAGTGAGGGAAACACAAGAACACAAGTCAACAAGAGGGGTCACATCAAAGTGGGAAGACAAACCCTTCACCCACAAGATCAAGGTGTACCATCAAGGCAAGGAAACAACCCTTTCACCCACAAGACCAAGGTGTACCAACAAGGTGGGGAAACAACCCTTTTACCCTCAAAACCAAGGTGAACTAGCAAGGTGGGGAAACAACCCCTTTTACCCAAAATACCAAGGTGAACCATCAAGGTGGGGAAACAACCCTTTTTACCCACATGACCAAGGTGCCAAACTTTCATCTTATCTCTCAAGGTATATAGTCCATAAGTGTCCATTCAATAACAACAAGTTTTATCATCACCATATAAGGAAGGTCCAAATTGGATGACGTTATCCTCTGGTCCTCCAAATTACTCCTAAAGGTCAAGTGCTAGTGACATCATCAAGGGGTGGCCAGTCCCTTAAGAAATGACCTAGCAATAACCATTTAGGAGAAGAGGACCTCACACATCATCATCTTGTTCAAATGACCAATATCCACTTGGTTAACTAACAAGGTATGCTCCTGCAAGAACTGCTTGGTCCCAAATTATGAAATATTTGTTTCAACCTATAGGGTATGCTTGGTCCTTGTGACTAATGAACTGTCTAGTCCCAGAAAAGAATACTCAAGAGACAAATAGTGGCCCTAGCCACATGCTAGGGACTTTTCCATGACATCAACATGCTTGGTCAGAGACCAAGAACCCCAAGAGACTGTTGGGGGACCTAGGGTATCTTCTAGGGACTTACACTGTCTATATAACCGACCAAGAAGCCTAGTTAACTGACTAGGGTACCATCCTACCTGGGAATGGGTCTTGCAGCTGCAGTATCTTTAATAATGATGAAATAGATACCCTTCCAAATGTTGAGTAACCATATCCTCAAACTCGGTATTGGTTTTCCTATTTTGTTTCTTGTTCTCCATATACATCTCCATGAAATCTTTAACCATTATGAAGATTACATGAAATGCCAGATTCTTACTCTTTATTTTAGTCTTCTTATATGGAAACTATAAGAGGATTATGTTAATATTTTGAGAAACTATGGAGATACTTGAAACTTCAAAACTTTTATCAATCAATCGTCGCGTATATGAATCTCATAAAACAAATTAACCACATAAATCATTCAACCATATGAGACAAGATGTACCCTAGGAAAACCCTCCAAATACAAATGATGAAAAACCTATCAATTCTTTTAGTATAATATATAGACTTGCAGAGAATGGTTTACAACACATTAACATATTTCCTGATAAGAGATATCACCTCAGCAATAGAGAAGAGAGATCCACTAAAACTCTGATAATGAACTTGCCAAGTTCCCAACACTTTAATAACAAGTCGGAACAACCTTCCATGCAAGGAATAGCGAATAGTTTTCACAATGAATGCTCCCAGAGCATCACAACTTTGAATTGACCAGAGGAGCATCAACATTGGTGCATGGGATCCTCTCAATGCACACATTAGCACCCTTTCTGCACTGGTGTCGATTTATTATCCTTGGATTCTCCTCCATGCACAATACATGCACCATACCTTCCAAGAATAGGTTTTAACTGAATGCTAATTGATTTTGAATTGAACTTCATCTTCAACTGAATGCATGCCCACTAAGTTAGGGGGATAACTGAAAGTTGTAGTGGTTCACCTTTAGTGCCATCCATGCAAATCACTTATTTATTATTATTAACTTTTCATGAATCTTCTTAGTTAACTAAATGTTGATCGCTTAATTAACAAACTATCTTAAGTGTCATTAGTGCTTCACCCTTAGTGTCGTCTATGCAAAACATTTGCATGGACCACTGCAAGTTTCTTCTAATTAACTAAAACACATAAGCTTCAACTGAGGCATCGATTGAGGCATTCATATTTAACTGAATCTTAACAACTACAACATACTTGGCTATCTTTAGGAAATTCAAATTATCTATCTCTCTCTATTCTTATCTCTTTATCATTGATCATTTACTGCATGTTCCACATGTGTATTTATTTATCCATCTTATCACATTATACTTAGAAGAATTGTCACACATACCGATGATCATATATATTACCCCATACCATATAGTCATATTCTAAAGTAATTCACTCTAGAGGTGATCAGTCTCTAGAGGAGACTTAATAGCTTTATCCATCTCGAATGACCATGGTTAGTAGTATATCACATAGTATTTCCACTTTACCAAGTAAAGCTTGTCTTACATCAACAAATGGAGGTCCACCTTAACAAGTATCCATTTTTTGGATGACTTCATTATGATCATGACTTGATACAACACAAGTCTCCAGTCTTGATACAACATAAGACTTCAATCTTTATACAACACAAGATCATCTCTAGTTAAGGAGATCCATCTTATAGGGTACCATCTACGAGAATCATTGACTTGATACAACACAAGTCCATACTTGATACAACACAAGTCTACAGTCTTGATACAACACAAGACTAGTCTTGATATTGAGTTAATCTCTATCTACACTAATGAATTGGAGTACTGTCACTTAGTTAGAATCAGTTTGGTTAATTTGAGTAATTTTCAGTTAAGAAGCGGCCATCAGTCAGTTGGAGTCAGTTATGTTATGTTAATTAGTGAAATTATGGTTTAAAGGTCAGTTGGCTTCAGTTAATTAGATGGAACTGAGTCATCTTTAGTTAAATTGAGCAATTATGTGTCAAATTCAAATTATCCTAAGTGGATGGAGGTGTTTTCAAGGAAATTTGAGTTAGTGGGTGTAATTGGAGCTACCTTCATGCATGGGGAGTAAATTATGGATAATTTACTATCAGTTAGGGTAGGATTAAGACAAATTTAAGGAATTTGAATTAGTCAAGGGTTGGGAGTGTCTTTGACAGTGTTCTAGAGTTAGTATCATGAATTCAAGATGTTATGTTGAGAAATTGAATGAGTTAGTCAGTGGTTGTTGGAAGCCACAATGATTGGGAGTCCTTCCTCAATGTAGATTTAATTTCTCGGGGGCAATTCAAATTGGATTAAGGGGGTTGGAATTGCTCCAAAATTAATTCATTCTTGTAGGTTGGAGTTGCTGGAGCAGATCTCTGGTTGGGTTACGACTTCCAAATAGAGTTTTGGTCATCATTTTTGCACGTTTTTGCATTGTTCTTACTTGCACATCTAGGAGGATCCGGTGAACAATTATGTTGGTTTTGGAGATCAATTATCTAGTTGATTTGGATTCCCTAGTAGGGGTACGAAGGGTTAGTTTGTGGTGGTATTTTCCATGTGATTCAAATGCACTAATAGGGATTCAATTTGTGGTGTTGGGAGAGGTTTTTTTCTTTGTTTAGAATTCTCTAGTAGATATTCGAGCTTGTGATTTGACCTGGGAGGTCAAAAGTGTTGTGAAGGGTGAAAGAGTAGATTCATCAAAATTGTCGAACAGGAGAGGAGGAAAATTTTGTGTGGATATCTCATTTGGATGTACTCAAACTTGAGGGATAGGGGGGCGATCCTAGACAAGTTTCTAGGTCGTTGTTTCAAATTCTCTAGTAAATATTCGAGTTTGTAGTTTGACGTGAGAGGTCGGAAGTGTTGTAACAGGTGAAGGAGTAGTTTCGCTAAGATTATCCAACAATATATGTGGATATCTCATCTAGAGGCACTAGAACTTCAAGGAGAGGGGGACAATCTTGAACACTTATCTAGGCCTTGCGCTCATCTTGCAGGAGAGAGGGACAATTCTGACAAGTGAGTTGAATTTTAGTGGTAAGTGGTGCTCTAGGAGATGGGGAAAATATCGAGAAGGAGACCACACTAGGCACTACTTTCCTTTATGGGAGAGGGGGACAATCCCAAGAGAGGAAGCACATTGATTTTGATCTTGTCTTTCGGGATAGGGGGACAATCCCGAGGAAGAGGGGTTAGGAGTCATTCACATTCCCTTGAGGAGGAGATATTTATCGTGTCATTCATTATTTCCCATATTAGAATATACCTTCTCATGTGATATTATAGGACCTCAGCTCGGAGGTGGCCTTTTGGTGGGAAAACATACGCTAAGTAGAGACCTACGACTAGAACAAAAATTATCATGTTGCTTCTAGTTGGGCCTATCAAGATAATATTATGACATTTCAATATTTTATGTATGATTACCGAGATGTGTCTTGGAGGATTCTTTTATACTCTTATTGTTTAAATTAAATTATAGGTTTATAATGTTACTAACTTTGATGTTGGATTGACAACCTCCAGGGAGGTATGTGATTCCTTGAACTAGTATTTATAATTTTGAAAAGTTTAATTTATGTTGATTTAGGAAATATGATTATGGACATCCACATGGATGTATATGGATGTAACATATTATATTTTTCCATCTTTTTTATGATTCGTGTATAAGTCAAAGAAATGGTTAAATTAATCTTGCATGAGAATAAGTTTTACTGCAAAAATTGTTGATTAAATTGATATGTTAGTAGGATGTTTTGTTTAAGTTTCTACAAGTGATTATGGGACTTATATGGACTTCCATATGGTCGTGTATGGAATCCCCATATCAGATCACCCAATGGGGTTTGTAGATGTTAATTGTTTTTAAAACTAGGCCATAAAACTTATGCAAAGTTTTGGTTAAACTAAAGAAGTGTTGTTCTTACTAGTTGACCTAGAAGTTTAAAATTATTGGCTTAATGACTAACCTCATTAGAATAGATATATTTGTTGTGTTAATATCAGAAATAAACACTCACTACCTTAAGATATCCCATATACCCTTCTTTACTAATGACCTATGTTTGATGTGTTACACAACCTAAAAGCAGGAACTTGGCAACAGCAGCTAAAAAAAACAAAAAAACGACATATAGTAAAATGGCAAAAGTTTCCTGATTTTTGCAATCAAGAAGGAATAACAATAGTAAAAAAATATACATCATCCAAATTTATCCAGTGATGGTGCAATTGATGAGGAAAGTGGGTCCAAATGCAAAATCTACTTGCCAAAGAAGTCTCCACACATCACTAAATCGAATTTCAAGAAGGAAGGCTCTAGAGAAAGGAAGAAAGCCACCAAAGTGTTATAAAAGGAGTATGAGAGTATTCTTAGGAATATTTTGGCATTTTTATTTTGTGATATTTGTGAACTTGAAGATCTCTAAGCTTCTCAGAGGCTTGGGTGGTGTACCCCTTTTCAACATTGGGTGATGTACCCCTTTGGAGTCATTGATTTGATTCTTGATTGTGAAAACCTTTTGGTTGAGTTTGAGGAGGAGGACACTCAGACCTTTTCATGGAGGATATTGCAGCCATTATAGTTATTTTTAGGTCTTATCTGAGTTTGAGGAGGAGGAAAATCAGTCCTTTTCATGGAGGATATTGTAGCCATTACAGTTAGTTGCAATAGAGTTTTAGAATCAATAGTGTTCAATTGGTAGTCTTTTGTTGTAGTAGAGAAAGGGAGATTAATGAATTGCAGCCCCTGTGATTTATAGTTTCTTTTCATGTGAAATAAATGGGATTGAATTTGATGTAGTTCTACATATTTGTCATATCAAGTAGTAAAATATCCATTATTTCCTTGCTCCCAAACACTGTATTCCTTGTTCTATGTTACAAATGCTAGTGAATCTATGATATACTTCAAGTTTTGCTATCATTGACTGTTAAATCCGCCTTAGAAAGTATATTTATAGCTTGATTATGCTCAATGGAAAGTATTAAGAATCAAATATGATATTTATTTCAGAATTTGTGAGAATTAAATGCCATTTAAAAGTTTTTTTTCCTATGCTTGCGTAATGGTAGAGAAATTTGACTAGTTTTATGTTTTAAAGCATTTAATTGTTTCATGTGGTTCTAAATTATGATATGAAGGTTGATACTATTAAATAAGAGGTATTTGAGTTTATCCATACTCATATAACAAAATTTAGGGAGCCTCTGAATACCATTTGAATTGGTTTGGAAATTGTCTTACTCTCTAGTCCAAGTCTTGTTCTTTGCACCTAGTTTGATTTTTCATTGTTTGATCTTTGTTTCCAAGTCAATTTGAGTCCATAATAAGTTGGGGATATTTATATCAATATACCTAAGGTCTAGATACATCCATTACAACACCAGAAGCAGTTGGGTGCAACGCCAGAAACAGTTGGGTTTCCACGGAAGTCTTGGGCTAGTGCCTTGAAGCCTTTGGTTTAGCCAAAGGAGTCTTCCCAAGTGTGATGCACCCAGAGAATGTGTCACTGTAGAATGCAAGGAATATAAACCTTTATAATTTATGTGCTGCAAACAAGTAGATGCACGTTTCAATCCATATTGATTTTATTACATCCCCGAGTTTGTTTGGAGGGAAATTGGAAAAGTCCCAAGGTGCTAGAATTCAATTGGGTACAAATCTAGTCCTTTTTACTTGTCTCTAAGGTAATGTGCCTACACACTACCTTGGGTACATTATGATTCATGTCCAATTTTATCCACTAGTGACTTATTTGACCTAATTAGGGTTTTTCATGCTCATTCAGTCAATTAATTAAGCATCCTTTAGTAAGAACTATGGTTATGAATTCAGGTGTCAGTTCAACTTAGTTAAGAAGAGTTAGCATGTCTAACTAAGAGTTCTTAAGCTCTAGTTAATCCCGACTCTTCTCAAACCATTCCATGGGAAATTCAAATTTCCTCTAACCCTATTTTGAATTGCCTCCTTGTAAATATTGTTCATCGTCACTCACTTAAGTTAATGAAGTACATCACTCTTTTCTTCCTATTTGCTTCTAATTTTTGTGTAATGATCTATGATAAACCATTTGTTACATGGTTAAATTGTTTGTTGATTTGATTTTCACTGTTATATATTTATTTTATTTGCCTAGATCTATATGTTCAAATCTCACAATACTATAAACATGCATAAACTGGCCTAATAAGTATAAGCAACAAAAAGACATGGTAAAAAGGCATGCATATAGAATCCTAGAACTTAAAATTATTTATTATCCATTCCTGGTAGAGTTCTCCTCTTCTCGAGTATGTTGGTGTATCAAGTCTTCCTTCATGGATTTCACTTCTGCAGGTGGAGTTATCTGGTTGTGGCTCCCTTGGTTCATGCTTAGTAACTTGTCTAAATCATCCCTGATTCCCTCAATCCAACCACCATTCTCCCTTAGAGTGATTTCAATGCCCTTGATTGCAGAATCCAATATGGATATATGGTAAGATATTTTCCTAATTGCATCCAGTATTCCTTCAATTAGGTAAGCATATTCTTGAAAACCCAAATTTCATTATGCAAATTGCTGAAAAGCTCCATCCACATTGGCATCATGCTTGATTGTTCGTTGTCCACTTGATAGTCCTCCCTTACAAGTTCGAGACCAACAATCCCCTCACTTTTAGAGACCCTTTCCTGAGAAAGGGTGAAATATACTTCCTTTAGAGAGTTCACTTCCCCAATATGCTAAGAGATAGTGGCCCCTACACCCATGCCAGGACAAGTAGGGCCATGACCCACGAGGAGACAAGGATTTAGACTCCCCCGATTAAAAAGTCGACATAGATCTGCTATGTCTAGGGTAAGAGAAGGAGACCCCAATCGACCTAGTATAGAGGGGCCAACATTGCATAAATCTTGGTAAGATTTCCTTTTATTTAATCCCATTTCAAAGCTTCCTTTGTCTTCCCAAATTGGAAGCCAAAAATGTGAATCAGAAACAACTCCATACATACAAATTATCCCACTGATGTCCCTCCTTAAAATAAACACTTCCATAATTTCCTAAGTGTGGACAAGACTGAACATGAATGATCTCGCGAGTTCACTCCAGGGGGTAATTAATATCAACCGAGGAAAAGTATTGAATGCATGGGACACACGTCCTTCCTTGTTTCTATGCACATCACCTTGTTTCCTATAGTTTGGATTCATATTTCAATCAGCTATGGAAACCATTTCCTATGGGGTAGGGCCCCATTTTACACAATCATCCATTGCGTTCATCTTACGCCCTTATTGGCCAATTTGTCTGCTTGCTCGTTGAGATGCATTTGAATATGAAAAAGAGAGAGACTTGGGGGAATTTAAAGAAAGCTCAATACTCTATGTTGCGAACACCCCATCTTTGGATCTTGACTCTTTAAAAGTTTATTTGTCTTCTGGATAACAATCAAGGAATCTCCTAGAATGAGCACTTTTGGCATCTTTAGAGAGGAGATTAGATCCAATCCCTTTAGGAGTGTGTATCATTATTGCAAATCCAAAGGTCTACTAATTTACCATTATTTTCAAGTTCATAATAAGCTTTTCTCCCATCATTAACTCTTTTCTTTGTGCCATAGTTCCATATATGCTTATGATGAAGATTTATTTCGAAATATTTGTATGAAGTTACTTCCTCTAAGTTGTTGTTGCTGTCATACATGAAATTAACATAACTGACATTTTTGGATTTGATTATCATAACCATTGTTTTGTTAAAGTTAATAGTCATACTCATACTAGAGGAAAAATCCTTCAGAATTTTTAGTTTCTTATCAAGATAATAGAAACTCCCCACCATAAGAACATTAACATCCACATCAAGAAGAAAGATGATGACTATATCAACTAGATTTGTGTCGGCACAACCTACTTATTCGAATCAAACCTCTTACTTATTAATGTATATACCAAAAAGGGTCGAGATAGAGGGCAACCTTGTTTGAATCCTATATAATAATTAATTTCTTCGGACTAGCCTTGAGAGTTCCTAAACTTGGAAATAACAATCTCATACAACCTTAGTGCAACAATTCTTAACTCGAAAGGAACTTTTAGCTATTCTAATCTATTTCAATTATTAGTTATGGCTGTAAAAGCAACATGAAAGATTGGTTTTAATATTATGACACTCCTCACCGATGGTACTAAGCATAGAAAGGTCATCCCTAGTTGAATGGTATCCCAATATTGCCTAGCCTTTTTCTCCTTTTTCCGTGTATTTATAGCCACATGTACGTCTTGTTTCCCATAATAATTCCATACAACTTGAATAAAATAGGGGTAATTATAATGGTCCTATAATAAGAGGGAATTTTTCAATTTTCAATTTTAATTTTTATTTCCACTTTTAAAAATAGGAACATTGAGGCTTTGTGTCCAATTTTTAAGGAAACCATGTTTGAATACTAAATTAAAGAGTTTGTGGATGTGAGAGATAATGATAGGCCCACCATTTTTAATATTTATTCTCGATATCCTTTGATGTCCTTAGCTTTCTCTTTTGGAATCTTCTTAAGCCCAAGCTGTATGACTTCTAAGGAAAAAGATCTCTTTATAGAAAGGGTTTGGATGTTTCCAGAACACCAAGGGATTCATAAATATTTTTGAGGTAGAAATTCCAATCCCTTGAGGGAATCATATTTATTTCATTAGTTTTACGACTTAGAATGATCTTTGGAATTTCTTAGGATCTAGCTTAGGGAGTGTTAAATTTTCATGAACCATAGATCTATAAGCCAAAATGAGAGCTATCTGAAAACAAGCATGCAGTGGAAATATCAAATCAATGTAAACTGAACAAGGGATTCATGACAAAAATCTCACACAAATCGGACAAGTATTGCTCAGATAATCATTACATCGATCTTCATTAATTAACCAGTACTACAATAGTCATACAATAAATATAATTCGAATATTGTGGATAAGATTCGAATTCACCAACTCAAACCGATTGGTTTGCTAACTGAGTGTGGAAATAATCACGTTGTGTCGCACGTTGGTTGTGGTGCACTATTGCGCCTCTATCGATCAGTGAAAGATTGCGTCCTTCCATCTTTGTTGAGCGCCTTGGCCGCACGCCAAGGGACTATAATACCTCGTCGACTGTGGAAACATGGCTCTAGCAGTTACACATTAAGATATCTCAGGTGAGACCGTGCCTGCCTCGTAGGTGTTGCCGGCTGAGCTTGCTCCATCGGGCTGATGTCTTTGGGTGTTTTGTTGGTTTTGTGTTGTTGTTGAACTTGGATCACATGAGTGGGGAAATTTAGGTGAACCTTGAGGGAGAGAGAGTGAGGGGGAATGGGGGAAGGAGGTATGGAAGGAATGTGAGAATGTGCGAGAGAGAGAGAGAGAGAGAGAGAGAGAGGGGAGGAGGAGGAAGGGAGGGTGTGCGTGTGTGTGTGAGAGAGAGAGAGGGTGGGGGGGATGAAAGGTGGCTAAGTTTGAGAGAAAGGGAGGGAGGATGAGAGAGGGTGTGTTGGATAAGGTGGGAGAACTATGGAGAGAGGGAGGGAAATAATTCGAGAGAGAGAGAGAGAGAGAGAGAGAGAGAGAGAGAGAGAGAGAGAGATTGGGGGTTA
>LPNX010558788.1:663167-765075 GCA_001517045.1 Pseudotsuga menziesii
AGGTAGGATTTTGGACGAGGCCAAGAGACCAAGGGTAAGAAAGGAGGAGTGGACAAGGAACCTGTCAAGCCAGGCAGCCACATGACCCGGACCCGCTCTCTTATTCGACCAAGTGAACTTCCCTCTAGCTGGTTTGATGTCGAGGAGATCCCATCCGAGGATGATATCCTCCACCCATTCTCGGGAGGGATCCCTGACCAGCGATCCACCTTTTTTCTCACATGCAGCCAAGGTAACATTTAGGTCGCCAGCTACTATAATATTCTCAAGATGCTGATGATTGAGGAAAGATTCTAGATTTTGCCAACAATCTTTTTTTTCCGAGTGCAGAACAGGTACATAGAGATTGAAAAGACTTACCATTTGCCCCGAGGGTTTGTGAAGGAGTTTGGTAAAGATCCAGTGGAGATTATGGACCTCAGTTTCAAGAGAGTAGAGGTTGGTGTCCCAGAAGGTTGCTATGCCTCCAGAGGCTCCTCTAGAGTCGATGGCTGTTCCAGTGCCTTTTTTCCAAAATTTATCCCCAGCTTGGAGGGCAGCAGCTTCCTCCATTTTTGTTTCCTGGACAAGCAGAATTTCAGGGTTGTGAATTCGAACCAGATCTTTCATAGCTTCTTCTTTTGATGAAGACCCTAAACCCCTGCAGTTCCAGGAGATGTAGCGCATTAAAAATGGTGGGGGGGGTGGCCCCTTTGGAGGTCGGGCCAGATCCTTTTTTTGATCTGGTGTTCATGAGTCCTTTCAGTGTTTTTTGTGATCCTTCGAGAATTGCTAAGTAGGAGGCTTCTTCCCTCTGCTTCTTTTTTGATTTTCGACCTCGTGGATTTTTGAAAGGGACCGTTGGTAGACTGCGAGAGGAGTCCCCTTCGTCTGATTCTTCATCACGATCTGTTTCAAGCAGGAGAGGATCTGCGTTGGAGTTATTGAGGGGACTGGCTGGATCGGTAGGGGAGGTTTCCCTATGGCGAGGGATTTCCCCCAATTCCAATGGGTCTTCTATATGGGGCGCTGCCTCTTTTCCTTTATGTGAATCGCCGATCTGGGTTTCTGCTGGTTCGCTGCTTTTTCCTGGATCTTCTTCCTGAATGACAATAGGAGTTGATTTGATAGCTTCCTGAAAGGAAGAGCTTGATGGAAGGTTTTGCATGCTGCTTCCTGACTTTTTTTCGTGGTTTTTGTTGCTGGGTTTACCTTTTCTAACTTTTTGCCAGCCCTCTTCTTCATCATTGGCTTGGTTTTGGGGGCAGTTTCTCTGGAAATGGCCATGCTCGTGACAATGCCGGCACTTAAATGGGAGCTGCTCGTAATCCAGTTTTTGATAATGGTGCCAGTCTCCGACTTTCAACTTTACTGCTTTAGGAAGCCCAGCTTCCAGATCAACCTCCACACAAATCCTGGCGCATGAGTACTGCCCTTTGTTCTCTGCTTTGTCTATGTATTTCCCAAGGGCATTCCCCACTTTTTCGAGGGTTTGAGAGTTCCAGCAGTGAACTGGAAGGTTTGGGAGTCTTACCCACACTGGAACTTCCTTTGGGACGTCTACTTCAGCATTGAAGTCCGGAGTCCATTTGTTGAGGTACAGCCCTTGGGATCCCATGAAGTACGGCCCGTTTCTAAAGACTAGATCTCAGTCTTCTTTTGAGATGAATTCAAAGATGAAGAATCCTCGTCCCACCGGATAGCAGGTAACGCTGTTCTTGAGCTGAGGCCGCCAGTTCCTTTGTATCCAATCATCGGTGGTTTTCGAAGAGGGCCAGAGCCCCATGAACTGCCCTACCAGTCCCCGTTTAGCTAGGGCAAGGGCGATCTTGATTGGCTGATCAGTCGGGAGATCAATTTCCGGTACAGCATCCAGTTTCTTAATAAATTTTGGAATGGAGGGCGCAGTAGGTTTAAACCCAGGAGCAGAGAGGAGGAGCCTGAAGGCTTCCTCGGCTGAGAGAGGAGTGGAAGGGGAGAGCCCTCCCCCAGGCGCAGCCATGGGGGCGGCCAGGAGACGAGAGCCCTAGGAGGCTGAGAGCGCGACTCAGAGGGAGCGCAACAATACTAATAATCAACTTAATAAATATAAACCAATAACTACAACACTGCAACAACACTGGAAATTGCAGTTACACACTCAGTTACAACTCACTTATTTTAGTAACAGTTACACTCTCACTTACAGTGACACACTCACTTAAAACTAGTTATAATATTTTTGCCTATTCAAATAAATAATCCTAAAAAACAATTTTTTTAAAATATAAACCAACTACTACAACACTGGAAGCTGCAGTTACACACTCAGTTACAACTCACTTATTTTAGTAACAGTTACACACTCACTTACAGGCACTTATAAGTAGTTATAATATTTTTGATTGTTTACATTTTTGTTTATTAATCCTAAAACCTCTTTCTATAGGTTATTTAATGTTGGCCCCAAATAGCTATTGAATCTCAAACAAATTGAGATGTAATGATCAAAGTCACAACATTAAATAACCTATAACATGTTATTCATTTATTGCCTCCAATAAGGCCACAAAGTTTCAGCAACGAACTGATAACAACCCAACTTTCATTTCAACTAAAATTAAAAAAAGACAGAAATGTTTAAACTGATCAAAACACAACTTTTATTTCAACTAAAATTAAAAGAAAGACATAAATGTTTATACAGAAGATGAATGTTTTTCAATGAATTCTGTCTTCTGGGTTTCTGATTTGAGCAGTTAGTTACATGATTACTGGGAGCAAGAACCAGAACTTAGAAACATACATTCTGTCTACTGGGTTTCTGATTTGAGAACTTAGTTGTATGATTACTGGGAGCAAGAACCAGAAGCATACTTTTGTCTTATGCTCTGATAATGCTGAAAAAGATCCACACTATAGCTGCCATGCAACAATATGTGGCCATCAGAAATCCTTGCACTTAGAATTTGATCACTAGGTCTGGCACAGACTAGCAAATATCTCACTGCCACACTTCCCTCGTACTCTTCAGGAACCACGCAAATACCTGACGACTCCTTTATTGTTGGAGAATAAATAACTTCACAGACACTCACCACATAGAAACCATTCAGATACATGCCATTCATCCAACAAGTTGGATTTGAAGATCTCGTAGAATAGCCTGCATAGTTCGCGGAATATTCGAAGTTGTTGGCCAAATAAATACCTTTCCCCAGATAAATTCCAGAGGACATTATTTTCTTATTGCCCAAGAATCGCAAGCCGTTTCTGTCGATGCCAATGCCAATCCGTTAATAGCTTTTATATGAGAAAATTTACTTTGATTCATCACTAACAAACAGATTACATACCTCAGAATTGAATACCAGTTTTCTATGCGTCTCCCATGAAATCCAAATATGGAAACTTCTTCCTTGTTTCTGTACGATTCAGTATACACAGCCTCCCTTTCAGAAAAATCCTGCATGACGGCGAACTGATAAACAGGCGACTGCGAATCATCATCTTTTAGAATTTTTTCATCATTCTCAGATAGAAATACCAACGACAGTCTGTTGGTGCACAGTATGAATCTAAGAACGTGTTGCAGCTGCAACAATTTCCCAAAATTCTAAAAATTTTAGGACCCTCCTTTGTTAGGACAGAAAAGAAAGTGGAGGCAGAAGGTCTACCTGGTAAAATGATAACAGATACTACTGTTATGCTAAGGACAGACCTAGATCCGAGATTCACCCTGAGAGCCGGATCTGCCTTTCTTCACGCCGCAAAGGACAATGTAGACAAGATCATGAAGGACTTAGAACAGTCTAAGAAATCCTCCGCGCAGTTGAAAGACACACTGAGGCACGAGAGAGAAGAGAGCAACAGGTTGAAGCGGAAATTTGAACACTTACAGAGGGAAATGAAGACTGCTGAGGCTGAGTTGCATACCCTACATGAAGAGAGATAGGCTCAGGAGACTACGCAAGAACGCCTTGAGCAAGTGCATGCAGAAGATCAAGAGTTGAAGAAGGAGAAGGAGCAGTTACTGACAAAGGTGGAGGAGCTATAAGACCAGCTGAAGATCCTCCTGCATGCAAATGATATGCACACTCAAGAACTGAGAAAGGAACATTAGGAGCAGATCTCTGCTTTGACCACTGCTTTGGAAGTAGCCAGAGAACAGCAAGTCGATCTTCAGCCTCTCAAGCAGCATGTATTGGCTCAGAAAACTAAGATGCTGTAGCTGCAAACTGCTGTTGAAAAAGAAAGGTGTAAAGTGCTGCAGATCGACGGCCGATTGGAGGAGATCCTGGAAACTGCATCCTTCTTTGTGGACAGGTCCCAGGACGTCCTAGAGGTCTTGACTGTACGAATGGCAAGGTTGGAGAACAACGAGGAAACCCCAACAGAGCTACCGGCAAAAGACCAACAGGCCCTCAAACGGGACTATAACCTTGTGGAGTTTGCTATAAATACTGCTGAAGACTTCAAGAAGGCGGTAAAGAAGACAAGGGGATTATGCACCGAATTCTTCAGAAGACTTCTCAATACATTCAACCGGTGCCAGATAAAAGCGGAGGAGAGGCTTGAAGCTTTTCCAGATCACGATGCCTTTGTAGAGCTATTGCAGAAGAGATTCCAGGAGGAAGAAGCTAAGGTGCAGGATATCAGAGCCATGGATGATCTGATCTTGAGAAGCCAAGTAGATCACCCAGCTATCAGTATACTACTTCTGGAAGATCAACTCCGTTTGAGTACGTCCAGGGTCGAGGCAATCAAGGATCTGATCTTGAGAAGCCAAGTAGATCACCCAGCTATCAGTATACTACTTCTGGAAGATCAGCTCCGTTTGAGTACGTCCAGGGTCGAGGCAATCAAGAAACAAGCTGAGAAATTCGAGATAAATATCCATTTTTTAGAACCGTGTACTTTTGAAGGCATCGCCAGTGAAGTTGCAGCGTGGAAGAGGTTTTTAGACAGTCAAGCGGGCCCATCCACGTGAAGGGCTAGTCACTTTTTGTATTTATAACAAATTTTGTAAAAAGAAAGCTTTTGAGAAAAGGTTAAGCGTTGGGAGACGAGAGGTTGGGAAGCCCAAAGGTCACTTTGGGTAGCCCAACAGTCTTACCTTTTTTGTATAAATGTAAAAGACTTAGAAGCAAGAAGGGACTTTTTCCCAGTAAGACTGGTGAATACATGTTGTAAGAAGAACTATTTCCTTTTGCAATAGAAAATTACAGTTTGCCTGTTGGAGAAAGCTTAGTGGAATATTCAAATGTTGTGCAATGGATTTTGTTGAAGAGGAATTATTTCGTTTTCAGCTTTATGTCCATTAACTGTGAGACCATTCTAACTCATTGAGCCTATGTTCTTATATGAATGTTTTTCGGTTTATTTTATGAAGATTTCCACTATGAGTAATGTATGCTGCTTATGAAATAGTTGGCTATCTGATTGTTGAATTATCTTTAATCTTTCATGTGTTGTAGATAAAAATATCAGCTACCTGTAATTTCTGTTTATAATGCATGAATAATACACGTTACTCATAAGTAAATCATATTCTGGCTCCCCGGGGATAGGTGCATAGATAGGTAGTTAGATGGATAGTTAGTTTATATTATTCTCGCATATGTGGTGCAGATCCTTGTGAGCCTAAGACTAGAGGTAATAACCTGCGCATCACATTGTGACACTCCCCGCATCCTCATCACCCTGCATTGTTAATTAGACCTTTGCATTTCATACATTTAAGTCAAAAATACAAAAACTCGGTGGACCGGGCCGCAATCGGTAAAACCCTTGTTTTGTTACTTTGACCTACGGTGGCCGGACCGCAAACCGGACGGATTCCCTATACCAAACAGTCAACGAGCTAGTTGGGAACGTTGATTGGGGAGAATCCCTTACTGTTATCGCCTGCGAATTTCCAGGCCCCAACAAAACGTTATAAGGAAGCTGCCAGACATCCTTCCCAAAATATTTGTCCCCTGATTTCTCCGCCGATCGCCCTTGAGGCGTACACAACCATGATTTCGCCAACTTTGCCTTTAAATTAGTTTCATTGGCGCATAATCTCATTTCCAAAACTGGAGGAAATGATTTTACAATGCTCCTCAAAACATCTCTGCTTTTTTTCTGACTCCGTCTCTGTATCCAGCTATCCGGCTCAGGCCTAGGGTTTGCATTGTAACTCCTTTTTAAAAGTTGTGAAAGTTGAAGAATCTCGCTTTCCTCCAACAGAAAAGGAGGGAATGGTTTGAACGCATTAAGGAAGCCTTCTGCCGCAGCCAAAGCGAGGGAAATCTCTAAATCAATCAATTATATTGGTATTCGAATCACTTCCTGTAGCACTTGTGCTCCCACCCCCAATACTTCGAAGCCATACAAGCTGCAAAATCCATTAGTCTCAGTGTTACAATGTTATATGGGAGCAGACTTAATGAATAAAACTATATAGATGTGAATGAAACTATGTATTAGACAAATGTTTAAGGGATTATTTATATTGATAGGTGTTTACTGTAAAAAATCTTTTGGTTTATATGTGATAACAGATAGCTGAGGCCTGAATAACAATGAATTGACTCTGCATTCCTACTTCTGGTAAATGGGAACTAAATGCTTCGAGATGCATCTATTTTATGAGACTGCTACAATCAGATAAGGGTTCAAGTGTTTTTAAGCATAAGTAGTCCATGCATGTAATGCCTTTGGCTCTATAGGCAGATTCTTCAAAACCCTTTCTCTCTTCAAAATCGAACTACAATGCTGAAAGTAAAACTACTTGCTGGAGAACAAACTGAATGTTACAGAATTGAAACTATTCTACAACGCACTGAACATTACAAGGATTCCTTCTAAGTGAGTTTATTAGAGGCCTGAATAACAGTGAGTTTAATACACTTAATTTTAATCTATTGGCGTTCATCTGCCACAAAACTGTGCTAGTTTAATTGAATGTTATCAATGTTGTTATACATGAAACTGATTAAATGGGTACTCTGTTTGAATCGTCTAGACAATCAGGTACTGTTAAAAAATGTTCCAGGAATGAGTTTAGCTTGTTGTTGTCAAAACCGTTGTACATTGTGCTAATTTTATGAATTGGAAACTACCAGACAAGATACACTACTCTACCTATTTTACACTCACATTAAATTTTGAGAAAATTTCTTTGAGCATCATAGTGTTATGTAATATAGTACTTACCATAACTCCTCGGTACAACTACATAGCCTGGGGATTGTAAAAGGGAGCTCTCTTTTGCAGACGATACACCACTTAAGCAATGAGGCCAGACGACTTCCAATAAACAGCAAAAATCTCACAAATATATTGTCCTCGCATGCCAATAATACATTCTCATCATTATCCGGGATTCTTCCCTGCTGACAGAAGAAATCTTTGGCCATACTAGGCAATAAAGATCGAAGACCATACATATGTATTGGATTGGGCTTCACGAATCAAAATTATTACTAAACAATGTAACCTATAATTTTCAAAATATCCTATTAAATTTAGAAAAAAAATCAAAATAGTTTTGTAAAATGAAGATGGGCATTTATCTCTATATAAGAAGTTTATAAGTGGATAATTATAATAATTTCATTTTTTCTTTAAAGATGTCTATCTTCTCTTAATATATATTTTTTAAATTTAAATTAAGTAGAACTTTGAAGACATCCTTCATGATCAAAATTTTCACCAATAATATGATCTATATCTTTCAAAAAAATCTTTATTAAATTTAAAAAAAAATAAAATTTTTTTACCCATTTATTAATTTAATTTAAAAATATATATCCCAAAATATATTATATTTAAAGAAACAATGCTCAATGTTTATTAATTAATTTATAATGAATAAGTTAATAAAGAAACAATATTTATTTATTTACAATATGAATTATCTCTTTAATCTTGTAAAAATAAAAATTCATAGTTTTAGATTATTTTTAAAATTTTGAACATAACTTTTATATTGTTTTAAAATAATTTAAAGTATATATATATTTTTAAATAATCAAATTTTTGTCTATTTATAAAAATAATAATAAATTTTAATCATTTTAAAATAATTTACATTATTAAATTTTTTTAAATAATAATAAAATGTTTTTATTAGAAAATAAATTTATTAATAAATTTAACTTTATCCACTTAATAATTGGCTATTATTTAAATATATTTATAAAACTAAAATAATTGAATTAAAACATAGCTATACAAACCATTCAAATTTAAAGTCCCATTGATATAAAACCCTATGTGAAAAGAAGAGTTTCACTTCCCAATAATTTCCATAGAAAACCAACACTATTTTAAATTTGTTAAAGAAGTCAACCTTAATTGATGGAGCTTACTAATTTTTGGCTTTGAAGCAAACACCTTATCACTATATATGAAACCATTTCAAGTCACGTTTGTATTTATAACCAAGAGCCACATAGTGGCAATGCCTATGTAAGATTAGTGCATAGAAGAATTGGTTATAGTTTGTCAATTAAGTGTAGATATGGTGGTTGGGAGGAATGTTGTTATCCTCCCCACTTGGGTTCATATCTTGCATTGTGACACTTGCTCCTTGGAGTGGGCTTTGACTATGTAATGATTGACGAGATTATGTAATTTGGGCCATACCTTGATTCTCCAAAATAATAGGTGTTGGTGTTTCTCTTGGAGGATGTAGCCCTCTAACAAACGATGAACCACCATTTTAAAAAAAGAACAAGTCACAGTCTATGGAAAAACTAGTGTAAAGAATCCTAAATGGAACAGATGCAATATGCTTGTATGGTTTTTCCATGGTGTTTAAAAGAAAGAGATAAGACAATTATATTGTGTCAATTCAATGGTCAGGTCAATTGAATGGAACCCGATATTGAACACTATTAAAGAGTAAGAGCTTAAATGCAAATTGATTTGAAATAATGAAATTATGATGAACCTAAATCAAAAGATGAAAATGACTGGTTATATCTCTTTACGGTGAGACATAGCATAGGAATGGGAGTCGATAAAGACCCAATCATGAGTGCACGGAGGGGTCTGACCCATAACAAAAATCCATCGGGGTGGATCTGAGGCCGGCGAGCTTGGGCACGGAGGGATGGCATTGTTTGGAGGGGGAGAAACCCCCTCCCTTTCTCAGATCCATTCGGGAGATTCTCAGGGAAATGCTACAAATCAATCAGATCGGGATTTAACTAGGGAGAGGATGAAGGAAACATATAGAAAGAAGACGAGGGGGGTTGCTTACCCCAATCTGCAGAAAACTTATCTCTACAAATCACGACTGGGAAGCTGAGGGAGGGTGGAGAAATGGAAAGAAAAATCCCTAATCAGAAAGTTCATTGGCATTTGGACAAAAGGGAAGGATCTACTTCGGTGGATCAAAGGAACATGGAACCCAAAAGTGCACTATGATCTACATTTGGGAGCGAAGGGTTTCATCACCGTAATTTTCTTCAACCAAGAGGATTGAGATCAAATCTCGATGGGGGGGCTTTATTTATTTTATTCAGTTGGTTTACTCCTCAGGCCCCGGAGGGAGAGGTTTAACCCTGAAATAGAAGATCTGAGTATTACCCCCATCTGGATTAGGCTTTATTCGCTCCCTTGTGAATATTAGGAACCATAAATTTTGGTGGCTATTGGGAATACCCTAAGGAAATTTGTGAAGGCTTCTGAACAAACAAAGGCCCAAAGGTATACCACTTATGCTCAGATCTGTGTCTATATGAACCTCTCGCAAGAACTCCCAAAGGCAATCAATTTAACATGGGAAAATGAGGACTGGGTCCAGCCCTTGGATTATGAACACATTATAAACAACTCCCATTCTAGTGCAGCCAATGCCATGAGTATGGGCACCTGACTAGGGACTTCCCAACCCTCAAATATGAGGCTATACCAACCCAAGAGTGGAAGGAAAATGAAAAAGAGAAGGATAGTGAAGGGTTTACTCAAGTCCAACTTCGTAAAAGACAACGTAAAAAGACCACCAACCTGCCTCAACCAAAGTAGACTATGGAGAAAAAGAAGCATTATGAGAATAGATTTGAGACCTTGAGCATGATGGATTCCAAGGAGGAGGAACTCAGCAAGGGCAACCAAAAACCTCATATCGAGGAGGGGCCTAAATCCCCTCCTAAGAGTTAATGAAAGATATGGAAGAAAATTTGTTGGAGGAAACAGAGGATATGGACTTAGGTAAACTAGACCTGGATGAAATAGAGAAGGAATACAATAAGAAAGGACACGAGTATGTCTCCAGGAGGCAATTAGAACTCCTACAACAGGAAATCCTGAAAACCAAGGCTTCCCCTCAATTGGTCATTAGTAAGGATCCACTGAAGGGTAGTAAACGAAAACAACCTAAGGATGGGGAAAAACGTGGTAGAAAGACGGATAGACAAAGAATAGCATAGATTGGCATAAGGATGATAGAGTCGGGCCAGTATCCGACGATAAAAGCGACCTTCACATCATTTAACATAAATACCCAATGAAGATAATAACCTGGAATATCCGAGGGGTCAACAGTCCCAGGAAAGTGAAGAGTGAAGACCCTTCGAAACAAGTTAAGAAAGGGGAAACCCGATGTGTTATTTCTACAGGAAACAAATTGCAGCTCAGATAAAATGCAGACAATTAGGAGTAAACTATGGCGTGGAAGTATAGGGATAGCTACTGATGCAAGACGAGTGGCTGGAAGAATAGCTATTCTATGGCAACCTGAGACCCTTCACCTCAATAATTTTAGGGCGATCCAATTCTCTATCAATGTGAACTTCTAGGTTTACAAATTTTAGGTAAGAGGGACACTCACCAATGTTTATGGGCCAAGCATTATAGCTCAGAAATACAGATTCGAGGCCTATGGTTTTCACCAGGAATGGGTTCAATGAATAATGAATATCACTTCAACAACTTTCTTTTCCATTTTACTAAATGGGGTCCAACCAAAATGTTCAAACCTTCAAGAGGCATCCGACAAGGGGACCCTCTATCTCCCTTTTTATTTATCCTCATGGTGGAAGGGTTGATGAGGGTTATCAAAGATAAGATTGCCAATAGAGAGCTTAGGGGGTTGAAACTCCACACTGGTTCTGAAACCATATCCCATCAACAATTTGTAGATGATACAATGCTCATGGGACACTCTTCGGTGCAAGAGGCGCGAGTTCTGAAGAAATGTATGGACTCATTTTCAAAGGTGTCCAGGTTGGAGGTAATTAACACAAAGTCCCAAGTCTTATTTTTTAACACCCCTAGGATCCACCAATAGAATATTCTGTGTATCCGAGGATTTCAAGGAAGCTCCCTTCTGTCCAAATATCTCGGTGCTCTACTTGTTGAAGGTGTGATCAGGAAAGTCTCTTGGGAAGATTTGCTGGGTCGAATGAGAAGGAAATTGGACAATTGGATGATGTTCTGGGACTGAGAGACCCTGAGAAAAATAGTTACCTTCTAAGAGCGAAAATATGGTGGCACTATGTGTCACATAAGGACAATCCCTGGGAAAAATTATGGCATAGCAATTATGTGTAAGGGAAACCAAAACAAGATCTTATAAGATTCAACGAGGGCAGACAAGGATACCGTATATGGAGTTATGCTTATATGAACAGAGGGATAATCCAAGCTCATAGCTTCTGGGATATAAGGGAGGGTCATGATGCAAATTTTTGGGAAGACTCATGGCAACAAATTCCAAAGATAATTTCTCAGATCGATATCCTAGCTAGTTAGACCAGAGCTAAGGAAATGGGGCTAATAAAACTCCACCAATTTTGGGGAGAAGAGCAGAACAATGAAGAATTCTATGAATGGCACCCACATGAGTGGTGGAATCAAATATTCCTAGCTGAAGACTCCCACAGGATTATAGAGTCCCTTCAGGAACAGTGCATTCCTATGCAAAGAGGACCTGATAAATTGAGGCAGGGATATCTATCTAAAGGAATCTATAACACAAGAGAGGATTATAACCTCATGTTCAACCATGGATAAATACAACATAGGGATACGTGGAATGTGATTTGACAATTTAATCCTTGGCCTAAAATTCCTACCTTTATTGGTTGGTCACTCACAGACGAATCCTAACAGGAGAGAAGTTAATGAGAAGATGCATGGATGACCCATTCTGGTGCGCCCTATGTGAACATGGGAGAAAACTATGAATCATCTCCTGAACTCATGCCCTATGGTTTCCCCCCTTATGGGACTTAGGCGTATCAATTTTCCGCAGGATGAATTAGGTGAGAGGCCAACCTCACCAAAATATAAAAGCATGGGACAAGAAAGTTTTCAAAAACCCGATCATTCGTAGAATTTGGGTCATGTTCCCTGGAACCCTGATATGGGAAGTTCAGAAGGAAAGAAATGGTCGAGTCTTTGACAGACATAAAAACCAGAATCAATTAGTCTGGAACCAAGTTGTCAAACATGTTCAGGAAACCATCAAAATCACCTAGTGGAACGAGAATACTGGGAGATGGATGATAATGAAAAAAGGATATTGAATAGCTGGGGTAAGGACTGCTCCCCTCAGGGTCAGAAAAGGGTTAAGGTAAAGAAAGTTATACCAGTGAGTTTGAACACTTGGTTCCCTCCACTAAGCAACCACTTCAATTTAAATTTTGATGGTGCCTCCAAAGGCAATCCAGGTTCGGCTGGGTTCAGAGGAGTGATCAGGGACGATGAAGGAATTGTTATCCAGCTCTTCCATGGGAGCTTAGGACAAAAGACCAACAATACTGTGGAGCTAGAAGGATTTCTTTAAGGCGTCACGTTATCCCTCAACAAATGATAGGAACCTCTGATAATCGAAGGTGACTCCCATATCATCATACATATGACCAAAAGACTCCAAGATGGTTAATCTGTTGCTAAAGTGGTGGATAGCTGGTGTGTGGTGTATGGGTGGAAAGGTTGGTTGAGGTCATGAGAGGAAGAGAATAAGGTGGCTGATTTGATGGCAAACACTAGTGAATGGAGTGGAGAGCGATTAGTGGAAATCCATATCCCTGTGGAAGGTGGTAGTGAGTGACAACATCAATGCTCACACTTGGTAGCCTAGGACATCAAGCTAGCCCAAGAAATTATGAGTTGCATGAGGCAAGCATCAGGTCACCAGTTTGAGGCTCAAGCGTCTCCCTCCTCCACCTCCGGGAATCATCATCCCCCTTCATCATGGATTGTTGCCAGTACCTCCTCATCTCATTGGGATATGAACTCACGGGGATTCCCATTCAATGTCATTAATGCATAAATATTTTAGCCAGGTCCGACCTCATCTAGGTAAGGTATGGTGCTCTATGAAGGATGGGAGATAGTTTCAGTTGCATACCATGTTAATAATTATCAAGTACAAAGGATTTAGTAAGGTTAACCAAATTAGGATGTGCTTTGAAGTTATATATCCAGCTGATGTTAGCCCCCTTTGCATTCCAAGTCTTCTCATACTGAGGCGGTTTGCTGTGAAAAAACGCAAGTGGGTAGGATATCCGTTGAAGCTCCAAGCCCTTGTGTTGATGGATCCCATGAGGCAAGTGAGGGGGGAAAGGAAGGGCGGTAATGGGGGAAGGAAGAAGCCCTCACGGGATAAGCTGAGAGCAGGGCAAGCTGCTCGTTTATTCCGTGAGCGTATCCCTCCAATGCTTCAGGAGGAATTTGAGAGGGTTGAACGAGATTTGTGGAATAGGGGAAAAGCCATGGATAAGAGCACTGTTAAAGCCAAAGTATAGGATTGGATAATTGATCTTGGTACCACTTTCGGGCATCTCTCTGCCTACGAATGGATGGTTACCACTCATTGGGTAATGAAGGAATTGATTTCCCACATTTTGATGGATAGGAAAGACAAATTGCGGGGAGATGAGGAACCTATCAAAGCTTGGAAATAGCACTTTCATGAGAACTATGTGATGCATAAAAATATTGATAGCATTGCCTTGAAGCTGGGAATTACTCTGGGGACTTTGGTTACGGTTGAAAGTTCGTCTAGTACATGCTCTCGGTGTCCCTATCTTGTTCATGGTCTGAAGGTCGAGCATGTTGTTGCAGACGACTCCAGACTCGACGATCCTCTCAGGTTCTTCGATGATCTAGAACATCCCTCAGATGTTGAAATGATGAAGCTTCAAGGGTTGCATGTGTTTTGTATACCGTGTCTTTGCTGGTCCCAGATGATTTTAGTTATTAACTACACTATGTTGTTAGTCTCTGTCTATGAAGTCGGTAGCAGTAGGAAAGTCCAAAGTGATATTTTTTTTTGGTGACAATCACTGATGTATTCAACAATAATGGGGAAAAGGGATTATAAGTTAGGGGCAAGGAAAGAAAAGATAAGGGGAACATCATTTTGTGATATTTTTGTATGAATAGTCATGCTAATCTCTGGGGTTACCAAGATATGAAAGTCCTAACTTTGATGTACTGAAGGCTTCATTTTAATATAATCTTCTTTCTTACAAAAAACAAGAGCTTAAACGAAAAATTAAACAAAAGTTGTGCTATAAAAGGAACATAACTAAGTTTATGAAACATTATTATTGATCTTTACTGGATCAATTTTGAATAGAGTAGAGATTTTTATTGGTATTTGTGAACTATTCTTGAACTAGATAAATTTGTCAACTGTTGAAAAAAAGCAAAACCAGGGAAATGCTAAGAAAAAATTCTTGTGGAATAGATCGAAGGGAAAGTTTAAAATTTGCAGCAAATTTATAGAAGACATGTGTCAAGCGACAACCCTTTGTGATGGCAGATGCAATAGTTTAAACACTGGATCGAATTCAACTATCATTTAATAAACTACGACAAGCTCTCTCGGTTTGTATCAATTTATGGAAAAGGCATTGGCCTTAGTTGTTTTCGATTTTAATAAAACAAAGATGATTATCAATGAAAGAACAAAGTTAGAGATTCTAAGAAAACAAAGATTTTATTTAATTACAAGTATTTAAATAGTGGGAAAAAATGTTTGTGGTGTATCACGATCCTCATAAGACAATATTTAAGTAATATCACCTTGATTCAATGTTAAACTGTTGAAATCTAATAAAAACAGAGTTCAATGAACAATAATTTATTTAGATTATGCACAAAAGAATGTTGCAATTGATCCGGCGGATTATTCCTCTTTGAAGATCCAATATGGTACATGGTTCATAGAAGCCGCGCGTGAAGAAAATCGGACGGTGGATACACCAAGAAGCCGCGCAGATCGGAGGTGGGAAGAGCATCTTCTTCCGCAACGAGGGGCGGCCAAACTCCTAATTTATCCGCAGGGTAACTGGGAAGCTTTTCCTCTTCCGCAACGTCGGGGCTCGGAAGCTTTTCCCTTTCCACAACATCGGGGATCGGAAGCCTTTCCTCTTCCGCAACGTCGGCGATCGGAAGCATTTCCCTTCAACATCGGGGATCGAAAGCCTTTCCTCTTCCACAACGGCAGGGCTCACAAAGACTTCCCCCTTTCGCAATGGCGGAAGCTTAATGGACGTTTGGACGGATTCGGAAGACGAAATGATTCGACAGCCGCAACGGCAGAGGCCCAAGACTTACGGGTTGAGAAGTCAAATCGGGAGAA
The DNA here is from genome assembly GCA_001517045.1 of Pseudotsuga menziesii. Taxonomy (NCBI): domain Eukaryota; kingdom Viridiplantae; phylum Streptophyta; class Pinopsida; order Pinales; family Pinaceae; genus Pseudotsuga; species Pseudotsuga menziesii. Next base: position 678,718 of record LPNX010558788.1, read on the forward strand.
TTTAACAAATGACAGTATGCAACGGCGGAAACCAAAGTGACTAAAGCCTTCGACTCGAAAACTAGCCGACAACTGATTTAGACCGTCGGAGCCCGTTGCTTATCCTCTTCCGCAACGGCGAAGCATGGTTGGCTAAAACTTTCAGAAGTTCAGATTACGTATGGTTCCGGAGGTTAGATCCTTGGCATGGTAGGATATTTCATAATGCTCACAGCTTATTCGTAACAGTTGGCAAGCTTTTCTTGGCAGTTATGCCACAGCTGGAATAACGACGAAAGACATATGAACAGCCTTGATGCCGCATTTCAGGGGATGTGAATAGTCGCATTTATTTGAACGTTTTGGCTCCTTTGTAATGGCAAAGATGAGTAATAAAAGAGAGGAGTTTGTTCAGAGAGAGGGGGGCAGTTCATTGGGAGCACAGTGCAACATTTTCTCTGTGATGAGAAGCGTCAGAGAGCATTTTGCTGTTCCTTTTGAAGTCGACTATTCTCAGTTATACTTGGATTCTTTTGTTTGTTGAAGTCCAGTTGTGTAACTTTCAGAGAGGAGGTCTTAAAGACTTTACTGTTAATATCCAGTTCCCATGATTGTAAAGAGTCGACTGTCTTCTCTGCTTTATTTGGATTCTCCTTGCTTTTGAAAGCCAATTTGTATTTTTCCAGAGAAGAGGTCTTGTAGATACTACTGAAATTGATTTGAAGAGACCAGAACCATTTGTACCATTTTAAAGCCATTAATTGGATCAGTTCCCATTGGAGAGGGACCCGGAGACGTAGCCCAGTGGAGGGGGTGAACTCTGTTATCAACTTCTGTTTTTGACTCTCTGTTTCTGTGTTTTCTTCTTGTATCTGTCTATCAGTGTTGTGGTTTTCATTCCTGTTCTAAGCATTTAATTTCTGCTAATACTGCCCATTAATTAACCTGTTGCACGCATTCTTTTACAACAAACTTTTAATGCACTAAAGTTGAGGTCCTACGGATCAACAATGTACCATGTTCCCTACAAAACAATATGAAAATAAGGCCAGTTTAATTCAATGTTTGATATATTCATGTTTACATCTTTAATACCCCCATTTTGACCCCATGGTATTAAAATTGTACATGATGTATATATTGTATTTAAATCATGACATGGAGTTCAAGGCCAAGGCACTGCCATTGATTTGGTGTTTTGTGTATCGACGATCAAAGTTGTGTTGGTAGATTTGAGTATATAGGTGTCATTGATGTCAAAGGTGCTCACGAATGACACAGGAATAACCAGTGGATATGATGGCAGGACAAAATGAGTGAAAGACTAAGGTAGTGATGACATGGCATGGCATAGTTGAGGATGTAGCATGACACATATGATGACATGGAATATGATGGTGTCCTAATGATGATAAAAGATTAAGGTAGTGATGACAAAGTTGATTATGAATTACAAAAGATACCATGGCAGAGTTAACGCAACACAAGTCAAAGAAAAGACGAAATGGCACGATGATTAGGTGGCATAGACAAAGGTAGTGATGAGATGGCACGATGACGAGGTGGCATAGTTAGCTGCATGAGATCTGATGAATGAGGATCAGTTTTTGTATAATCCACAAAGACAGAATGCAGATCCGCATGAGTTCTAGAATGGGCAGTTAGGAAGCATCCCGCACAAGATCCGACGGTTAGGAAGCATCTCGCAAAAGATAGGTGGAAAATCCAAAGTTCCACAAAAGATCAAGCTTAGACGGTTAGGGGTAAATCTGCAAGGAAATCAACGGTCTAGGAAAATGCGGAAACAAAGATGCGAAATAAAATTGCGGAAGTCCAAAATAGGTAAGTGTGATTCCGCATCCCGCAATTCGTATGATTAACGGTCAAGAAAGACTCCTCAAAAGATCGACGGTGTAGAAGAAAAATTGCAGAAAGCCAAAATATTACGTTTCTGCATTCCACATCCCGCAATATGGAAAGATTGGACGATTGAAGTTAGTTCCGCTAAAACAGAGTGACGATGCCGAAGGAAAATTACGAAAAGAAGCTTGCGAAAAGGAGCCTGTAGAAAGAATCTTGCGGAAAGGAGTTTGTGGAAAGGCAAAAGTGAACAGTCGACATCCCGCATCCAGCATCCCACAATCTGGAGATCGACGGTCAGGAAAACGACCGATGAATATCAACAGTGGGGAATCATTGATGAGGAAATCTTGGTGTGGAAAGACGATTTCGAGGCCAGAATCGATGGTTAGATCGATGGTCAATATTGAATTAAAGATAAGATCAACGACTCTGATTATATCAGGAAATTGATCCTATGGAAAGAAGTTTGGTAGTGCGGAAGCACCTGCAAACACAAGACATAGGTGCGAAAATGGTTTCCAAGCTGCGGTAACGATCTCTGAGGTGGAGGATCAATGGAAGAACGTGAAAGGACACTCTGAAAGGTGTGATATTCAGATCTAAAAGGGCACAAAAGTGAAAGGTGTGTTTGCTCAATTTGAAGAGACACGACTGTTGAAAGAAGTTTAAACGTTGAGAAGTATTTAATCAGTGGCCTGAGTAAGAAGGAAAGTGTCTATGCAGTTTGAATTGCATGACCAGAATCACAGACCAATGGGTGTGACAAAATTTAGTGGGAGAGAAATCATGAGAAACATATCAGGGTGGCAAGGCGACGCTAGGGAAGGCAACAGGCCTACAGGGGTTATTGCCTCCTTTCAGTTGTAGCTGATAAACCAGGGGGTTGTAGCTTCCTTCCAATTGGCATTGGTAAATAGGGTGTTGTAGCATCCTTTCAGTCGTAGCTGATAAACCTGGGGGTCATAGCCTCCTTCCAATTGGTATTGGTAAACAAGGTGTAATACCATCCTTGTGTGTAGAAGCAGGAAAAACTATTTGTAAATAACAATTTTGCAGTAATAGGACGTATTGGTGGTTTACCCTATTAGGATTCCACGTTAAAATTGTGTTCTGTGTATTCTTGTTGTTATGTGTTTCTAATGATAGATTTAAAAGTGGTTAAAATAGTAAAAGATACCAATATTGATTCACCCCTCTCTCAGTATTGACTAATAAACCAACAATTGGTATCAGAGCGGGTTCCTTTAGCACAGTTTAACCACTGGAAGGTAGATCCTTTATATAACCACTATGGATCAGCAAGAAGGCATGGCCATTAATATACCTCCACTATTTACAGGAGAAGACTATGCATATTGGAGTGTCAGAATGATATGTCATCTGATGTCCCTGGGATGGAAGGTTTGGGCAGCAACTAAAACAGAACATAACATAGGAAACCAATACTCTACAGACACAATAGAACTAGGCCAATATGAAGGCAATGCTGAAGCCCTTAATGCAATCTTGAGTGTCTTAACAAACACTGTGTTTACTATGGTTATGCAATGCACTTCTGCCAAACAAGCCTGGGATAAGTTGAAAATTATCTATGAAGGAGCATCTAAGGTCAAAGAATCCAAACTGCAGACATATAAAGTTCAATTTGAAAGCCTCAAAATGAGAGAAGAAGAGAATATTTGGGAATACCTTCTTCGTGTAGATGAGGTGGTTAATTCTAGTAGAGGTCTTGGAGGAAAATTGAAAGAAAAAGAAGTGGTAAGCAAGATACTAAGAACATTACCAATGAGATATCACTCAAAGGTTTCCACCCTAGAGGAATGAGATGACCTTAAAACAATGATAGTAGATGAGCTGCATGGAATTCTCACTGTGTATGAGATGAGAACTGGACTAAATGAAACCTCAAAGAAAGAAGTAGCATTTAAAGCCACTTCCAAAAATCAATCAGAAAATCTAGATGATGAGGAAGCCCTCTTTGTAAGTAGACTTAATAATGGCACTGGGAAATACAAAGGTAAGCTACCTTTAAAATGTTTTAACTGTGGTAGGATTGGACATTTTGCCCATAAGTGTCCCTACCCAAAACAAGAGGTGAGTGACCATGAAGAATCATGCTGTCATACGGGTAGAAAGAAGTATAAAGAGAAAAAGAAGAACTTATATTCCAAGGAATAAAGTGAAGATGATAAAATGAGTGAAGGTAATGAAATCCTGTTTTTAGGAACAACAAACTCAGATGAGGAATCAAAAGTGGACATAAAAGTTGAATACATGGCTGCTGTAGATGAAATTGAAAGAAGTAGGAAAATAAACAAAGTTTTGAAAGAGAAACAGTCTAAATACCAAGAAGAGACAAACAAGATTATTATTGATTTGAGAAACCAACTTCAAGAGGCCAAGAAGAATAAGGAAGATCTAGTAGTTCTTCTCAGGAAGATAATTCAAGATTCTGAAAAACTTGAGAAAGAAATTGCTCAACTTAGAGGAGGGTTGATGAAAAATTGATCAAATCTAAGTTTAAAAACAACTCAAAGATTCTGGATGACATTCTGAACAATCAAAGATCATCCAATGACAAATTTGGCTTATGGTTTGTTAAAGAAAAGAAGCCAGAGAGTTTCCCACTCACTAATCAGAGAGGAAGTACAAAGAGCTACGCTAAAGTACTGAAGAGTCCTATTAAAAAGGAAAAGTGCAAAGAATATGATTTATATTTTCATGACAAAGACAAAACTCATGAGGAGCTCAAGAGACAAGTAATAAATAGTAATCAGAAAACATTTCTAGGTCATTGTTATTGCTGTAATAACTTTGGTCATAAAGCCCTGAAATGAAAGGCTTATGAAAAAGTTCATGAGTACAAGAAGGATGTGATTAAAAAGTCGAAGGTAAGGAATCATAACCAGATTGGACTTCTCCAAAGGTTTGATATAGAGTGTTACAAATGTAATAAATTTGGACACTTGGCTAGGAATTGTAAATTGAAATGTGATGCTCCAGTAGAAGTTTAGAGACAGTGGAAGAAAATGGTAGTTAGGAAACAAAGAGACCAAATACCTCCCGTGGAGAAAGAAAAATTTCATGGTTATTGTCATTACTGTCATAAGTTCGGTCACAAGGTAGTTGACTGCAGAGCCAGAGAAGAAAATCAAAGGATGAAAAGGGAAGAAGAAACCAATGTAGAGCATGGTGAAGGACAAGTAAACAGTACACCTCCTGAAAAGGTGTGGATGAAATAATTAGAAGCTTCAGAAGAAACACAACTTTCAGTCATTAATGAAGTCTCTGTAGTTGATGTTAAGAATAATGAGGTCATAGATAAAAATGACGCTCATCACGAGGGAAAGCTGCTTAGTGATGTAGAAGAATACCCTAATGCAGATAAGGATGGAAGAGATGACGAAGGCGACAATGATTGTGGAATTTACTTCTAAAAAATTCTCTCATTTGTAAAAAAAAAACCCTAAAAATTGAGGGCATGAACAGTTATCTTAAAGGCATAGGAAATGTTGCATGATCTTAGGGGGAGATTGATATCTTTAAGTTAAGGATTTTAAAGATGAGAAGGCAAATAGTTGTTTCTGGTTAAAGTTCATTGTGAAAATAAGAGAAAAAGAGGGATAACACATATCAGATTTGGTAATATCTCATTACATTGTTAATGAACCTCGGTTCTGGTTTCAAAATTGTATTAGCTACCACCATTGGTTTTATAAGAATCTTATACTTAGGGGGAGTTAAAGTAAAGAAATTCCAAATTGGTATCTAAAGAAAAAAAACTCAATTGGTGTGTAATGTTGAAGTATACTGAAAGCTATCTTCTTCAAAGATGATAGGAGATCAAGGTTGGTGTATGGATGACATAAGAGAAAGTATGAAGTAACGTGAGAACAAAAAAATGTGAGAGTCATGGAGACCATGATGTCTACAATCAAATAGAAGATAAAGATGATTATGTTCACTTAGTCTTTGAAGTCATGACACATAAAAATTGTTGACAATAGAAAAAAATTCAAGTCTATTGATAAGGTAGTAGGATGAGTTTAGCATTGATAAAGAAAAACGTCGAGGTTATGTGTCTTTGTGTCTGAGATAGTGAGACCAAAGAAACTATGTAATAAACTGAAATAATCTCTGTGTTAAGGATTTGAAGTTATGGTTCCTTAGACAGTTGATAATATAGATCTAAAATCCAAAATAATCCAACAATATATGCTTGGTTTTTATATGAAGATCTAAATGCACATGCTTAGGGATTTCTGGTAAAAGCGGAAGCCAACCAACTTACATGCAGAATAGACCATTAAATATGGCAGCATGAACAGTTTAAAAAAAAACATGTATCCTAGAATAGAAAATGGAAGAGTGTTGAAAAAATGCTGAGTGTAGACTCTGTCACAAAAATGTTTGCAAAGGAGAAGAAGTACAGTGATAAGAGGAGTCCATGGATCTATTAGTTAAGCTATCATTCAAGAACAGGAAATGTTAAGATAAATGATAATACATTCGTTAAATAACCAAGTTCAGTTAAAGGGGAGATATGATGACAAGAGGAGTTGTCAAAAAGAAGAGAGACGTGAAATACTATATCAAAATAAGTGTAGCATTGGCATAACAGGTTATCCTTTGTCATTGTTGTTGAAGGGGGAGAATGTTTAGAGTTTGCCATCAATGCCAAAGGGGGAGATTGTTGGCAAATTTGAGTATATAGTTGTCATTGATGCCAAAGGTGTTGACGAATGACAAAGGAATAACCAGTGGATATGATGGTAGGACAAACTTAGTGAAAGACTAAGGTAGTGATGACATGGCATGGAATAGTTGAGGATGTAGCATGACACATATGATGATATGGAATATGATGGCATCCTAATGATGATGAAAGACTAAGGTAGTGATGACAAAGTTGCTTATGCATTACAAAAGATACCATGACAAAGTTAACGCAACATAAGTCAAAGAAAAGACGAAATGGCACGATGATGAGGTGGCATAGACGAAGGTAGTGATGACATGGCACACTGATGAGGTGGCATAGTTAGCTGCATGAGATCCGATGAATGAGGATCAGTTTTTGTATAATCTGCAAAGACATAATGCAGATCTACACAAGTTTTAGAATGGACAGTTAGGAAGCATCCCACACAAGATCTGACGGTTAGGAAGCATCCCGCAAAAGATAGGCGAAAAATCCAAAGTTCCACAAAAGATCAAGATTGGAGGATCAGGGGTAAATGCACAAGGAAAACAACAGTCCAGGAAAATGTGGAAACAAAGTTGCAGAATAAAATTGCGAAAGTACAAAATAGGTAAGTGTGATTTCGCATCTCGCATCCCATAATCCGCAAGATCAACGGTCAAGAAAGACTCTGAAAAAGATCGATGGTGTGAAAGAAAAATTGTGGAAAGCCGAAATGTTACGTTCCTGCATACCGCATCTCGCATCCCACTTCCCACAATCTAAAAAGATCGGACGGCTGAAGTTAGTTCCACTAAAACAGATCGACGGCGCGGAAGGAAAATTACAGAAAGAAGCTTGCGTAAAGGAGCTTGTAGAAAGGAGCTTGTGGAAAGAAGCTTGCGGAAAGGAGTTTATGAAAAGGCAAAAGCGAACAGTCGACACCTCATATCCAACATCCCACAATATGGAGATCGACGGTCAGGAGAATGACCGACGAAGATCAATAGTGGGGAATCATTGATGAGGAAATATTGGTGCGGAAAGATGATTTCGAGGTCGAAATTGATGGTTAGATCGACGGTCTAGATTGACTTAGGGATAATATCAATGACTCTAATTGGATCAGGAAATCGATCTCGTAGAAAGAAGTTTGGCAGTGTGAAAGCACCTGCAAACATTGGACAAAGGTGCGGAAATGGTTTCTAAGCTACGATAACGATCTCTGAGGTGGAGGATTAATGGAAGAACATGAAAGGACGCTCTGAAAGGTGTGATCTTCAGATTTGAAAAAGGGAACAATAGTGAAAGGTGTTGTTGAGGCTTGGAAAATTGTAGGTAACAATAGTAGGGATTCTCCCCAATAAATGTTCCCAATTAGCTCGTTATTGTTTGGTATGGGGAATTCATCCGGTTTATGGTCCGACTACCATAGGTCAAGTAACAATTAAAGTGTTTTACCGGTTATGGCTCGGTCTACCGTGTATATTTTTAATTTTTTGATGTTTAAGGTATGATGTGCAAGTGCCTAACTCAAATGCAGACGATAGATATATTGAGGAGGGTCACAATGTGATGTGCAGGTTCTTACCTCTCGTCTTACCTCTCTCGCTTATAAATCACAAACAACAAGAAACTAACTAAGACTTACTAACCTATCCCTAGGGAGAAAAACTATCATTAATGGTGAGTAATGTACCGTTACTACATGCATAAAGAAAAATCACAGATAGCTGTTAATGTTTCCGAACACATGAGCATCAATAGAAATATGAACAACAAGATAGTTTATTGTTAGTTAAAACATTCATTACTCAATGTGGAAATTTCGCAAAAATAAACCAGAGCACATTCATAACATGAAAAAATTCAATAAGTTAGAACGATCTCACAGTTTATGGAAACAAGCTGAAAAAGAAATAGTTCATATCTAACTAGCCCATAGCAAACATTTGAAAAATCCACAGAACTTCCTCCAGCAGAAACATATGACTCTTTATTGTAAAATGAAATAGTTCTTCTTACAATACTTTCTCAAGATAGTCTGGAAAAAAGGTCCCTTTCGTCTTACCTCTCTCGCTATATTTATACAAAAAACAAAACTCTTGGGATGCCCATCATTGTCTCTTGAGCTTCCCCAACCTTTCATTTTCGAAAATTTTGTCCTGTAGCTTGTGCACATAATTAATACAATATATTACATTTTAAATCAATATTTCCAAAACACTTTATGAGGAAGGGACAACTTGCTCGCCGATGAACTTCTTCCATGCATGAACATCTGCTTCTATGCCTTCAAACCCGGAAGACTCAAGAAATTGAATGTTAATTTTGTATTTAGCAGCTTGGATCTTTACCCCCTCTATCCTATCAGGACTTAGGCATAGCTGGTATTCTAATAGATGTATGCTCACGGCTGCATGTGCTACCACATTTTTCAAAATCCATTCATATAGGTCCTTGAACTTCTAGATTTCTTGCTCATCTTCTTGGTACCTATCTTGTAAATGTTTTAGAAACAATTCATGCTCCGGTAGCACATCTAATCTCTTTTTTGCAGAAGTCTGACATCGATTGTATGTGGAGAGCACTCTCCTGCAAAATTCAACACATGCTGCCTTTTTCTTTTTCATTGTTTTCTTGAACTCCTCTACTACATTAATTGCAAATTCCAGTAATTCATACTCATGATTTAAAGTTTGCTGATCTTTAACTGTTAGCTCCGCGAAATATTCCTTATTTGTCTTTACCCAGACCATTCTTCCTTTTAGAATCTCCAATATATCTTGAGACCTATCCAGGAAGTATGAAGTGGTATCTACAATTTCTTCTAGCCCGTTGTCTATATGCAAAATTTTGCACCTTTCATCTTCTATCTGTATCCGTATTTGATGGATCCTTTTTCTTTGAATAAGAACATGCTCTTTCAAAGGATGGATGTCCGTTTTTTTCTCCATAGCATCCTTAAGTGATGTGGTTAATGAATTTTTCTGCTCTTCTAAGGCTGCCACCTGCATCTGATACTACTTTTCCTTTTCCTCTGTAGTAGCCTTCTCCATTTCTAACTCAGTAACCCTGTTCTCCAACTTGTTCTTCTCTTCACTTGAATTCCCATATGATAATTGAAGATCATCCTTTTTAGTCTTTAACATCTGATGCTCTACCTGTAGCTTTTGTAATTAAGCTAAGGTAACTTGAGCAGTATTCTCTTTGTTCTCTGTAGATATTTCTAGAGCATTCCTATCCGCTTGCAGAGTTTGGCATTCCGTTCTTGAAGTCTTGACTTCTCCCATCATATCTTCATATTTTCTTTTTTAGCTTTTGGTTCTCATCTCTTTACTTCTTTAAGGTTTCCTTCAGTTGGGCCGCATTCTTCCGTGACTGCTCTAGATCAGTCATGGGTTTGTCCACATTGTCTTCAGTTGCCAAAGTTAAAGCTACCCCAACTCTTGCTATCAGCCATGGATCTTTATGCGTACCATGTACCAATGTTTTCTCTGTCACCATTTTTCTTGGCTGTCCCCCAGTATCTACCTTCTTCTCAGTTCTTTTTACGATTCTTTTCTTTTCTTTGTCATAAAAAATGGTATTAAAATTAGGAACCTCCTCCCCTTCAGTAGGCATGAAAGGGATCAAATTTATTTCATAAATTGAAGCTTTTCCTAATATGCTGCTAGAAAATACAACAGTTTCCAAGAGATCAGGATCAGATTGTCCTTGCTCTTGATCTATTTGGTCTTGTACTCCTTGTGCATCAACTTGCTATGTAGTCTGCTGATCCTTTTGAGATTCTGTTGGTCGCAATCCCTCACTTTCTTCTCGTTTCTTCTTTATTTCAGCTTCTTATTTTATTTTTCTTTCTTCTTCTTCCTTCCTAGCTGCTTCTTCAGCAGCTCATTTCTTTTCTTCCTCTTCAATTCTTAACCAATTTTCTGTTTCCTGTGCTAATCTTCTAGCATCTTCTTCTCTTTTCTTTGCCTCTTCTTCTTCTAACTTCTTAGCCTTTTTTGAAGTTTTGCCTTTTCCACCCATAGTTGTTATTTTTTGCTTAAATATTTTCTTGAGGGCGGTTATGTTCTTTGCATTTCGGAATGTCTCCTCATCTTTGTCCCAAAAATCAGTATATTCAAAATGAATTCCTGCTTCTTTGCAGTAATCAGCTACTTTGTTATGGGAGTCATTATTATGAAAATTCATTTCGCCAAAACGCAAATATTCTAGCTCTTTAACAAGTTCTGCCTCCTGCTTTACCCTTGAAAACTTATAGCTTCCAAGTAGGAAAGGTATTGCAGGGTACGTTGCCTTCTTATGTTCAAACAAAAAATTGCCTACACCATCAATATACAACTGTCTGACTGCCTCCTTGTGGAGTACATAATCTGTGAAATATTTCGGGAGTAGGGAAGGAGCTCTGGAGACACCATACATCCTTACATATAATCCATCCTCTGTCAAATAATAATCCCCCAACTCTTGTATGAATTTAAATGCCTCTTCAGACATGTAATTACATTAAGTCAGGAAAATTAGGGTATATAAGGGCATAATGAAATGCTCACAAATTTCCCTATCATAACTATGGTACTTATGTGCCCACAACAATTTATAGGCTGCATACACTAGGGTTCTGTCCTTCTCCAAGTTACATCTCAAAGCAGGAAAAGACTGGGTGCACAATATGCAATCAATCAGGATAGAGATCATATAAAATTCTGATTTCTTTTGAGATACCCCTCCTAAGGCTGCTGATATACATGCAAAGAGGCTATTCAACACTATATTTGCCCAGTTAAAGATGGTTCCTTGTGTAGCCACAAATAAAATAACTGGTATCCAACCTATCTTGAAGCTCTTCCCATGTGCTCTGCAAAAAAATCCTATTGAGCATCAATGCAATAAACTTGTAGGGAGCACAGAGAGTAGAGGTGTCATATTCGCCGAAAGGTCTAGTTCAGAAATTCTTTCCTGGTATCATCATTCTCTTTACAGTTTCTACCAGGTCCATAGCTATCTCCTTCAACCAACTCTCTGTTAGGTAGACCTGTGGTGAAGGTATATGATATGCCATGGAGACATATGCAGGGCTATATGCAGCATAGCCTTACTTTGTAGTGTTCTCTAGAATCATGGTCATCACATCTGCCCTGGACAAAATCCATCCTATTAATTCTGATCAGGGAAAAAACTCGGGCCTCATAACTAGTTTCATCAAGGCTGACTTCTCAATGTTGGCATAGATCATCAGTTCTTCAAACCCGACATCAGGTACATTCTGGTTTGATATCATTCTATCGATTTCTCCCCACTTGTAGTCTGGTTCAACTCCAGTAGTGGCTTTGGTATCTTCATATATGAACTCTAATTTGGTGATTATTTCTACTTTAGGCTCTCCTTCAACCATCAGAGCTTTCTTCTTTTGTCTCTTCGACATGTTGCTGTTATAGCAATCAACCTGTCACAGTCAAAAACATGTTGTAGGCTAACTGAACTTTTAGCAAGTGCTTAAGCAATACACAAGAAAATATACCAATTTATTTACCTCTTCGACATGCATGCTGTTAAAATATAGTTAAACACAGTATTTATGAATGAAATATTTAACCAAAAAAACCCTGCAAACTGTTTCCTAAATTTGCCTAAGCTCCACTGTCTCAAAACCTTAATCGACCGAACAACCTCCATCTCACATGGGTACTTATTAGACTGATTCTAGCGCTGGATCTCAACACAATTATCAATCTCAAAATACTAAACCCTACGCAACAAACGTCTTCGAGAAAAACCCTAATCGACCGAAAGAAAAACCCTCCTAAATCCCACGGGATACGGTAACTGCAATAAAAATAGCTTACTAACCCCCAGCCGATTATGAAAATACCAAGAAAAGGGTGGTGCAGACAATGAAATGTTTGTCTGCACCGTGCCCTAACAATTCGCACTGGTGCAAACACGTCCATAACGGTTCAATGACATACAGACTCAACCTCCCACAATAATGAGAACTCAAACAGCTAAAACCCCCTCCCCTTCAATGTAAAACATCCATGAAAACCGTAAGGAGGCAAGAGTTCCTAACCTTTTATGCAAAAAAAAAAAACCTAACCAATGGAAAACCTAATGGCTCAAAAAATCAACCAATAACAACCAAAAATAACAGGACCGCGGTTTACCTACCTGGCAGTAGCGATGTAATCAATTGGATGGAATGAAATTCCATGGGAGCAGAGCAAACGAACCAGGTTTTGACAGCTATGCGTGCGCGTATGATGCAAATGACACAACCCAATATGAATGACAAGTCACAATTCGAATAAAACAATATAACACATGGCCTCTATATATATAATGATCGGCGGGAAACTTATCGGCAGACAAACTTAAATCAATCGGAAGGATAAACTAGAGGACTGCCGCAATGGTGGGCGCAATCAAAACTACAGACATGATGATATGTTGAGTTAGTCGGACATTGGAACCACTAACTGTTATGCTCAGAATCCAAAACTGATCCTCTTCTGCAACATCGGCAATGTAGAGTTCTACCATCGCGGGTTTACTATTAGAATGGGGATCGGAACTCAGCAACGCTAAGCTCTAAGGAGTCAGTGAAAGAACATGATACTTTCGGAACATCCCAGGATTGGCCTCTTGCAACGTCGGGTGAGCTATAAACTATCATTCCGGCTGGCTCCGATCAAACCACCCAACAGCAAGATAAACATTATCGAATATCGAAACCACTAAGTTATAAGCTCGAAAAATCGAACCCGAGGAGAAGAGAAAATGAGCTCTGATGTATCAGTGAGGGAGTCCAGAAGCTCTTTAGCAGGTTTGATAGTTTGGCTTCAGCAACGTCGGAAAGATAGTCCACTATGCTTTCGATATCGGAAGGATAGTCGACTAATCTTTCGATATAGAAAAATGAAACAGACTAAGTTTTTAAAGAAAAATTTGGACTCAGAGCAGCTTCAGTGAAAACAAAATACTCCTAGGACAGATTTAATTAAAACAAATAAAAAGGGGGGCCCTAAAATTGAAAATCTTGGGGAAAAAAGTTGCAGCTACAACAGGTGTGTTTGTTCAATTTGAAGAGACGCGACTGTTGAAAGAAGCTTAAATGATGAGAAGTATTTAAGTAGCGGCCTGAGTAAGAAGGAAAGTGTCTCTGCAGTTTGAATTGCATGATCAGAATCAGAGACCAGTGGGTCTGATAGAATTTAGTGGGAGAGAAATCATGAGAAACATATCAAGGTGGTAGGGCGGTTCTAGGGAAGGCAACAGGCGTGCAAGGGGTTGTTGCCTCCTTTCAGTCATAGCTGATAAACTAGGGGGTCATAGCATCCTTCCAATTGGAATTAGTAAATAGGGTGTTGTAGCATCCTTTCAGTCGCAGTTGATAAACCAGGGGGTCGTAGCCTCCTTCCAATTGGTATTGGTAAACAGGGTATAATACCATCCTTATGTGTAGAACTAGGAAAAACTATTTGTAAATAACAATTTTGCAGTAATAGGATGTATTGGTGGTTTACCCTATTGTGCTTCCACGTTAAAATTGTGTTCTGTGTATTCTTGTTGTTATTTGTTTCTAATGATAGATCTAAAAGTGGTTAAAATAGTAAAAAGATATCAATATTGATTCACCCCCCCTCTCAGTATTGACCAATAAACCAACAGGTTGATGCCGATGGTTATAGTGCTGTTGAGGCATAGTATATTTTGAGGATATCATGTAAATATGCAATTTAATAAAATACCACAACTAGCTATGCACTGTAACGAAAGATATGGGGGCATGTTTTCACCAGGAATAGGGAGGGGGATTTATCCAATCCCTTGAGCCAATAAACCCTCAGCTACCTTTTTGTCCTCTGCACTCAATCATTCAATTCTTCTAGAAGAGAAGATGAGGCAAGTAATTCCTTGGGAAGATCAAGGCATGGTAGTCAAATTTCGTGTTTGAGCAAACATGCAGCCTGTAGTATGAGGAAGCCATATTCTTGCTTCTGAAGCAAGTAATTGCGGGGATGTGTGCCCATCTCGTCATTTTTGGAGTCACTCAGAACGTTTTTGGTCATTCCCCATTCCATTGGATGGAGAATGCAATTGTTCACTATCTTGAGTCATGGAACAGGTTGTTCTAGTGTGTTTTAGAGTGGTTCATTATTCGTAGACGCAGTATGAGCTAGCAGAGTATTGGTACGCATTATGCGGTGTTTTTCTGTATTATAGAGTGGTATGGAACCTTGGCCTCTTGTGTACAAGTGAAACCTTGTTTTTCTTTTGAACTACAGTGTGGTATGGAACCTTGGTTGTCTGTGTTACATAGTGGAGCCCTATGTTGCTGTGTCTCCTTGTGGTTTGTTGTTATGTGTGCCCTGGTTTGGGTCTGAATTGTTGCAAGAATTAGGAGTGGAAGAGACGTTGGATGGGCTTGATAAACCTAGTGCAGGGAGGAAGCTCACAAAAAGATAAGAGTGAGTGGTGAATATTCTATGCACATCCTGAAGAGAACTGAAGGGAAGTTATAGCAAGAGGGACTATGTAGTAGAGAAGGGGATACTTCCTTGTGTTGGGTGTGTAGGTATTGTGGATGCCAGGCTAGATAGATCTTATGGAGGTGTCCCTAGCTCTGTGAATGAGCCACTAGCTTAGCAATTCTTCCTTTCCACTGCCTTAGCAGCCTAATAAACAAAAATGTAGATTGGATTGGTTGACTTCATGATAAACCCAATGGTATAATGGCTTGGTTGGGCAGCCTAATAAACCTAATCGTATATTGGTTTGGCTGAGAAACCTGATAAACCTAACAGTGTGTTGGATTGGATGTGTCTTGTTGTGCATTTTGGCCATGTGCGACCCTTGGCTAGACAACCCGATAAACCCAACTGTTCGCTGGCTTGGATGAGTAGCCTAATAAACCCAACAATGTGATGGCTTGGATGAGTAGCCTGATAAACCCAACAATGTGATGGCTTGGATGAGTAGCCTGATAAACCCATCTGTTAGTTGGCTTGGATGGTCCTAAATGTGAATGTTAGCTTGACTGTGTGCAGTATGATAAACCCAACCATTAGCTGGCTTGGCTAAGTAGCCTGATAAAACCAACAATGTATTGGCTTGTTTTCCTGCACCCTAATAAACCCAATAGTGTATTGGATTGGCTTAATAGTCTGATAGAACCAACTGTAGGTTGGCTTGACTGTGTTTGATATGTTCTGGCCATGTGTGAGCCTATTGTTCCCTAGTCCCTTGTGGAAATCATGCCCATCTCGGGGGTGGCAGTTGTGTTGAGAGATTGATGAACAAAACTGGCCTATGGTTGGGTGGAACCTTGCAGCGACATAGCTAGTTGCAGGACAACTTCATCTTCAAGATAAGTATTCTCTGTTGTATTATTTCTGCAATGTATTTGCTTATGAATGTATTGATTATGTGGAATGATTATTAGAGATTTAAGTAGAAGTTTACTGTTGTTAAATGTCCCTACATTTTACATCTACATATGTTTTTGGTTCCAATGCATTTTGCTTAAGTTGATGGAGGCTAGAAGTCTAGTTACAGAGTCAAGATGCATTTGACTTAAGCGTTTCCGCACCTCGGAATCTGCCTGCGGAAGGCAGAAGGTGGGAGGTGAAAAGAGAGGTTGAAACATGGCAGAATGTTGGTTTTATGCATGCCAGAATCCACCCACGAAAGGCAGAAGGCAGAAGCAAAAAAAGAGCCAAAAATTCTAAGGAAAATGTGCTTTTTCACACCCCAAAGTTAGCTGTGAAAGGCGGAAGGGGGGAGGTAGAATTCAAAAATCAGAAAAGAAGTATAGAAAAATGTTGGTTTTTCGATTCCTGAAGTCCGCAGTGGAAGGAGGAAGGCAGAATATGGTTAAATGATGCTGTTGTGTTTTAAGTTTCTGATTCTCAAAGTCCGCAGTGGAAGGCATAAGGGAGAATGTGGTTAAATGATTCCGCCGTATCTTTAAGTTTCTGATTTTTGAAGTACACAATGGAGGGCGAAAGGCGGAATGCAGAAGGTGGAGCGTGGTCAAATGATTTTGTCGTATTTCATGTTTCTGATTCCTGAAGTCCACAACGGAAGGTAGAAGCAGAAAGCAGACAGGTAGAAAATCACAATGGCATTTTGCAGAGTTCTGCATGCTACATTGTGGAAGGAAGAAGGTGGAAGGCTGCAAGGTAGAAGCCAGAAAAGTTAGTTCCAGTGTGGAACGACTCTTCTCGTTGTAGAGTGGATCTGTAAGCCACGAAACATATGTACACTGGTTTTTAAGCCCAAGAATCAATGAAAAAGTATGAACATGACCCATGACTTTGTTTAAAGAGGAGGAAATAATAAGTTTTAAATTATTATGCATATCAGTCAGTGTATGGGAACCGGGTACATGGACATCGTGGTATCATATCGAGCATCGGAGTAATGTCCCTCCCTTGCAGAGGGGAGGGTACATGACATTGTGGTATCAGAGCTATTGGTTACAACATTGGGCCTGCATGGGCCAAGTGAATAGTTTTCAGATCTATTGGTTTCAACTTTGGGCCTAAATGGGCCTAGTGAACAGTTGGTAAGTGGTTTTTAAATTCTGAAATTGTCATGCAACTAACAAAGGTGTTTATTAACACATTGTGTAGAGTCATAGTGCAGATTGAAAAAAGTTGTTTTTGGCTCGACCTTGAGAACATAAAATATGAATGATGCACATGATCCCTATGAGTACGAGGCAGATGCTATGGGGGAAAACATTCAAGTTTGAAATGCTAAAACGTAATCTAATGGGAGAAGATATCAAGAGACTCCCCTATATATTGCAGCCACCATGAGAATCTTAAGGGTGGGATTGCAAAGTTGTTGAGAAGACAATGAAAGAATGATTAAAGCTCAGGAAGAGCAGAATCAATTGAATGCAGCCATGTTGTAGAGTTTGACAAACATCCAAAGGCAGATGAACTCTAGGAATTGGGCAGTAAATCCGAAAGGAAGTAGGAGTAGTGCCAGAAGAAGAAAAAGGTCTTCCAGTGGATCATCTGACTTTGAAGGATCCACTGGGGGTTCAAGCTCTTCTTATCATAGGAATAAGAGAAAGAGGCATTACTGGAACAGTTCATGTGGTGAATTTAAGAAGGCAAGGCCTCCTACCTTTAATGGTGAGGTAAAATCTGGTCAAGAAGCTCAAGCTTGGATTCTTGGGATGAAAAAGTATTTCCAAGTCCAAGACTACTCGGGAAATATGAAGGCAAGGGTAGACATCTTCAATCTAAATGGAAGAGCATCTATATGGTGGGAGCACCTCAGGAAAGTGAATAAGATCAATGATAGAAAGATTGTATGGAAGCAGTTCAAGAATTATTTCAAGCAGAAGTACCTCTCTGATAGGTACTATGATGACACGATTAAAGAGTTCCATGAGCTGAGATTGTGACAACTGACCATGGAATAATATGCAAACACATTCTTGGAGCTGTTGAGGTATGCCAGATACATCATAGATGATAAAGTGAAAATTCAACATTTTCTAAGTGGATTACCTCAGTCATACAAAGACAAAATTGTGTTTGATGAACCTAAAACTCTAGAAGAGGCTATAAGAAAGCCCAAGTATTGCTATGATCAGAACAAAAGAAAACCTGATTCCCATAAGGCATGGAAGGACAAGAAGAAAGAGAAGCTTGACCAAAGAGAGAGGGGTTTCAAACCTTCTCACTTCCAAAATCAGCAAAGACAACCATCACAAGCTATGACTAAGCTATCCAAAATGATGGAGGAAAAGCTAAGAGATCCAAAGGATCCAAGAGAACCACTGCAATTCTGTAGGCGCAGAGGAGACCACATGCACATGATATTTCTGCTTGATAATGGGTATGTATGGCAAGCTCACAACATCCCAGAAGCTGAAACGACGGGTCAAGTAGCAAGGACTGTCCCTAGAATTTATGCAGCGGTAGAGGACCATCAAGAAGATCACCAGTCAACGGTGGTTGAAGTTGAAGGTAAGATTGCTGAGTAATTTGTTTCTGTTTTGATTGACCCCGAATCTACTCATAGTTATATCACTCCTAGAATTGCTGATATTTGTTCTTTTAAGAAATTAAGGCATAACAAATCATGGTTATTTCAACTAGTCAAGGGAACCAAGATAAAAGTTAGTGAAGTGGTAGAGAAATTCCCATCATTCATGGATGGGTTATTCACTTATGCAAACTTGCATGTTTTGCCACTTGGTTCCTATGATATTCTCATTGGAATGGATTGGTTGGAAGCACACAGAGTTGAGCTTGACTATTACAACAAGACATTTGAATGCATGGATGAAGAAGGAAACCCAAGGGTTGTAAGAGGCATTCCAAAGGTGATTTTTGTTAGGCATATTTCAACAATGCAGCTGAAGAAGTTTTGTAGGAAAGGTTGTAGATTGTATGCAACCCATTTTTTGGAGGCAACCATGAATGAAACTCCTAGGTTGGAGGACTTTCTTGTATTGCAATAATTCAATGATGTTTTTCCTGATGAAATCCCAAGGTTTCCTCCAAAGAGAGACATTGATTTTACAATTGACCTTATTCATGGAGCAGCACCAGTGTCCAAGACACCCTACAGGATGAGCACACAAGAATTGATAGAGCTAAAAATGTAGCTACAAGAGTTGTTGGAAAAGAAATATATCAAGCCAACTATGTCTCCTTGGGGAGCACCAATTCTATTTATGAAAAAGAAGGATGGTACACTCAAGTTGTGTATTGATTACAGACAGTTGAACAAAGTCACTGTGAAGAATAAATACCCTCTACCTTGAATTGATGACATCTTTGATCAAATGAGAGGAGCAAATGTATTCTCCAAGATTGAATTGAGGTCCGGTTACCATCAGGTAAGAATCAAAGATGAATATATTCATAGGACAACCTTGAGAAAAAGGTATGGACACTATGATTTTGTAGTGGTACCATTTGGTCTCACAAATGCACCAGCTACATTCATGTGCCTCATGAATAGTGTTTTTAGCAAGTATCTAGACAAGTTTGTTCTTGTATTCCTTGATGACATTCTTATTTATTCCAAGAATGAAGAAGAGCATGAAGAACATTTGAGATTGACATTGAATTTGCTAAGGGAGCATAAGCTGTATGCAAAGTTGAGCAAAAGTGTCTTTTATAAAAATAAAATTCATTATTTGGGTCACATTATCTCAGATGAAGGAATATTTGTAGACCCTGAAAAGATTGAGGCCATCCTGAAATGGAAACTCCAAGAAATGTGACAGATGTGAAATATTTTATGGGACTTGCATGATACTACAGGAGGTTCATTGAAGGATTCTCCAAGGTTGCACATTCAATCACTTCTTTGCAAAAGAAGGGGATAAAGTTTGAATGGACACTAAGGTGTGAAGAAAGCTTCCAGCAGTTGAAGAATCTTCTTACAAGTGCACCAATTCTGAAAATTGCAGACCCAAAAAAATACTTTGTAGCGTGTACTGATGCATGCAATCAAGGACTTGGAGGAGTTCTTATGCAAGACAACCGCGTGGTATGCTATGAGTCCAGAAAGTTGAAGGAGCATGAGAAGAACTATGCTACTCATGATTTAGAACTTGCAGCAATAACACATGCTCTAAAGATGTGGAGGCAATACTTAATGGGAAGAAAATTTGAGCTAAGGACATACCATTGGGGTCTGAAATACTTGTTTGAACAACCAACTCTAAATGCTAGGAAAGCTAGATGGCTGGAGTTTTTGTGTGATTTTGATTTTGAAATCAAACACATAAAATGAAAATAAAACAAAGTGGTTGATGCAATCAATAGGAAGGTGCATGTGGCATCTCTTAATACTTTCCAATTAGATTTGAGACATCAGATCATTAATCATACTGCTGATGATGAAATGTATGTGCAGATAAAGGACAAGTTGCAACAACAAAGCCTTGAAAGGAAGTATGAGGGATAGAAATTGGAAGAAGATGAACTTCTTACCTATAAGAACATAATTTATATTCCAAATTTAGCATGCTTGAGGAGAATTGTTATGGATGAAATCCATCAAGCTCCGTATTCTGGTCACCTAGGATATCAGAAGATAATTGCTACAGGTGTGCTATAGCCAGAAAGCAGTATTTTTGGAAGGAATTAAAAAGGACATTGTTGAATATATTGCTAAATGTATGAAATGTCGGCACGTGAAGGTTGAGAATCAATACCCAACAAGTTTATTGCAGCCTTTTCGAGTCCTAGAATGGAAATGGGAAGTTATTTCCATGGATTTTATTACAGGATTGCCAATGACTGTGAGACAACATGATTCCATCATGGTTGTGGTGGAAAAGTTGACAAATTAATCACATTTTATACCTGTCAAGTCCACATATAAGGCTAATTCCATTGCAAAAATTTTCATGAAGGAAATTTTCAGCTTGCATGGATTGCCTAAGGAAATAATTTTTGACAGGGATACCAAGTTTACTTCCAAATTTTGGAAAAGTCTGTTTGCAGATTTGGGTACAAAGCTGAACTTCAACACTTCCTACCATCCTCAAAATGATGGACAGACAGAGAGGGTGAACTAGGTGCTGGAAGACATGCTTCACATGCATGTGATGGGCAAACCATCCAAGTGGGAGGATTATTTATACTTAGTAGAGTTTGCATATAATAATGGAAATCAAGCATCATTGGGAATGAGTCCATATGAAGCTAGGTATGGGAGAAGGTGTAGGACACTAGCGACTTGCGATAATCTAGTGAACATGATTGTGATTGGTCCAGAATTTCTCAAGGAAATGGAGCAAGAGGTTGCAAAGATCAGACAAAACCTGAAAGGAACCCAAGATAGACAGTAAAGCTATGCAGACAAGCATAAAGTGCACAAAGAATTCAATGTTGGGGATCAGGTTTACCTTAGAGTGAGGACAAGGACTAGTTCCTTGAAGCTTGGAAGTTGTGCCAAGCTATCACCTATATATTCTTGGCCTTTTGAAGTGCTTGATAGAATAGGTCCAGTTGCATATAGACTTGCATTTCTTGCTAGCATTAGATCCCTTAATGTTTTTCATGTTTCTTTGCTTAAGAAATATGCACATGGTCCTAACCATGTGATAAATTGGGATGTGATTCAGGTGGAACTTGAAGGAGAGTTGCAAATCGAGCCATTACGCATCCTCGACAAGAAGGTCACAGTGCTCCATCGAGCCGTTGGACAGGTAAAAGTGCAGTGGAAGCACTATGGTCATGATGAGGCTACATGGAAGATGGAGGATGCCATGCGATTGACACACCCATTTTTGTTCAATTTTGCAGAGCACTGAGGACAATGCTAATGTAAGGGGGAGGGGAATGTAATACCTTAGTTTTGACCCCATGGTATTCAAATTGTACATGATGTATATATTGTATTTAAATCATGGCATGGAGCTTAAGGCCAAGGCCTTGCCATTGATTTGGTGTTTTGTGTATTGACGATCAAGGTTGAAGCCAATGGTTATAGTGCTGGTCAAGCATAATATATTTTGAAGATATCATGTAACTATGCAATTTAATAAAATACCACAACTAGATATGCACTGTAACGAAAGAGATGGGGGCGTGTTTTCATGAGGAACAGGGAGGGGGATTTATCCAATCCCTTGAGCCAATAGGGTGAGACCAGATGTCAATGGGAAAAACCCATAAAGCCTCAGCTACCTTTTTGTCCTCTGCACTCAATCATTCAATTCTTCATGAAGAGAAGATGGGACAGTTAATGCCTTAGGCAGAGCAAGGCATGGCGGTCAGATTTCATGTCTGAGCAAACCCGTAGCCTACAATCTGGGCAAGCCACATTCTTGCTTCTGAAGAAATTAATTACGGGGATGAGTGCCCATCCCGTCATTTCACGAGTCACCCAAAACATTTTTGGTCATTCCCCATTCCATTGGACGTTATGCAGTTGTTCACTATCTTGAGTCGTGGAACATGTTGTTTTAGTGTGGTTAATTATCCGTAGAAACAATGCTTAGCAGAGTATTTCTACGCGTTCTTTAGTGTTTTTTTGTATTACAGAGTGGTATGGAACTATGGCCTCTTGTGTACAAGTGAAACCTTGTTTTTCTTTTGAACTACAGTGTGGTATGGAACCTTGGTTGTCTGTGTTACAAAGTGGAGCCTTGTGTTGCTGTGTCTCCTTGTGGTTTGTTGTTATATGTGCCTTGGTTTGGGTCTGAATTGTATGAAAGACTTAGGAGTGGAAGAGACGCCAAATGGTCTTGATAAACCTAGTGCAGAGAGGAACCTCATAAAAAGATAAGAGTGGCTGGTGAATCTTCTATGCACATCTTGAAGAGCTCTAGAAGGGAAGGTATAGCCCAAGGGACTGTGCAGTAGAGAAGGGGATACTTCCTTGTGTTGGGTGTTTAGGTATTGTGGATGCTAGGCCAAATATTACTAGAAAACATCCAGTTATATGTACTTGATATTATAGACAATGAGTAATGGCCATGAAGTCTTTGATTGCAAAAAATAATAGCTTATTGGAAAAGTAGAATTTTTTCTCTTCACAATAGAATTTCAAAACAAGGGCAATGAACATGGGCATGGATTGCTCTCGATACAAAATGCTCATGTTTATGGACATAATTCTATTGAAGATTACTAGCTTTGTTGACCAATATATCTCTTAGAACTCATTGCTTCTAGTGAAAAACTAGTCATAATACAAACTCAACATCATACAAAAACATGCAAAAAAACAACAATCTGCTTGCAGATTCAATTTCCTGTTTCCTCCAATGAGTAAAACTACTATATTGCATCCTTTAGAGTAAAATTCAAATGAACTCAAGAACAAATAAAAACAACTATTTGCTCACTTAAATCATAGCAATTACTCCAAAAAAATTACCTTCGAAGGCTTCTTATCAGATCTAATACTTTTTAAAGAGAAATACATGGTGTTCATTCAGTCATCGCTTACCCGGCCTACTTTGCTTCTTAAAAAAGATCCATCTTACATATGGATCAATGCATTTGCAAATTCTATCCTACAAATATGGTAGGAAAACACAAATTCATAGTTCATAGTGGATGTTTACACTACATCAACATATATTATCTCATACATATTGGATGTTTACGCTACATCAACATATATTATCTCATACATAACAAAGATGGAGAGAATAATGACTGATGCTTTCAAGAAAATTCGGGAGCAATCCTATTTAGACAACAATAGAAAATTTGAAACACTTCACAGGCTTGGAAATGTCCTCCTAAACATGCAACAATTGTCTATAAGAAGGGCTATGCATATTGTGCTCTTCCTACCGCTCCATTCAGCTTTGAGGAAAACAATATTCATAAATACCACTCTAGAATATAGGCAAACATGTGTTTTCAAAAAACCAACACTATTTCAACATGAACATGATGACTTCGAAGACGTTGTTTGTTCATCGATAAGAGGAAAATACCTCGCATGCCCAAACACGCTTGAAGAAATGTGTTTAGCTAAATTTGTATCTTCGTATTCATTCTCCAATCAAACCAAAAAAAATACAAATGTTATATGTTACATCCATTAAAACAAAGAAAAAGACCCAAAAAAATCTTGTAGGGAAAAAAATAACATATGCTTTCTGGGTAGACAATGTCCAGTGCTTTGAGCTGACAGAAGAAATGAGACAATTAGAACATACCTTTGTATCTATATTGAACAAAATCTATATACGAATTATGTTTTTGCCTATCGAAGATATCATCAACGACATCAAGTTGATGCATCCCGACGTACTATGCCTCCAAGAAACATGCACATATTTCGTACCCGAAGAAACTATGTTAGCAAGTGAATATAACAACATAACATCATTCTCTATACATAGAATTCTAACATGTCTTGGAAAACACATAGCTATCCATAGCTCAAAAAACAAGGAGACAAGTTATGTTGAAGTAATTATTAGCCAAATCAAAGTCAACAAGAGAAACTTCAACCTCATCAATATTTAGAACATGCCACACTCTCCATTAAATGATTTGTTGGCGTTATTATATACCATATTGCTAGAAAAACAACAAAACATCTACACGTTCATTGTTGGTGACTTCAACATCGGAATGGCTCCATCACAATAGCTATAAATAGAAACTATAATTGTCAAGCAAAGGTTTCAAACTACAAAAAAACCAAGACAACAACTAGCATTGGATATATGATTGATCATCAATGGACAAATTTGCAAGACAACGGTCTTTGTTTCAATGTATTTGATTCCTATTGGACTGATCAGTATGCAACGTGCATTTAAATCCCCCTTCCAATGACACGAAATGGAATTAAACTACATCTCTTCTACATGCAGATAATGAAAAAAAAAACATAGCACAACCGTAAACATGAACCAATAAAAAAGAGTTTTTAAAAAACAATGACCATTTCCTGCTTTCATTCACAATCATATTGATTTAAACATTCCAATTGCCTCCACATTCCATATTGTATAATCTATTCTCGTATATATACCCAATTAATAATAAAAATATACAAACATAAAAAAGAAAAGGAAAACTAGGAACTGCAACTATTTTTTACGTCATAATAACAAACATTGTTCTCTACTGTTTTCATCAAATTATAAAAATTAAAATTAAAAAACTAGTACGAAAAATTGTCTTCCCCATTTGAAGTATGCATGCTCTTGTTTAATTGCTATGAACAACTACTTCCAAATTCATTATCTTTTTACTTGTTTTTTTATTAAGTATCTTTTCTGCAAAACCACATAGTGATCATTTAACATGCCATTTTCCATAAAAAAAGGAGTTGGAAAATCATTCCATACAGACACAATGAACCAGTCAAATGATCAAATGAAGAAAACAACCACTGATGATAAGATGAAAAGGTACATAAAACCCATATTATATTCACTATTTCTTAGATTTACCTTTATGCAAATCCTTTACAGACGTGTAAATTCAAAAAAATAAAAATAAAATACGTCTTTTTTTCTAAGTATTTTTCCTTTAGTCATTTTTTTCTTGTTTATGATAGACTAAAATGGTCGTCTGTGCAACCATCATCAATAACTCAAATATGTTCAACAATGACATACACCAATGTATTTGAAGGGGATGTCATGTCAATGTTGAGGGGAAGGCATGGGAGTGCCGTTCTCAGCTTTAGCGACACTTTAAACTTCACCTACAACTCAAATTAATACTTACAACACTATAACGGTTGGCTGTTACAGTTGATAGAGCTCTCATAACTCAAATAAACACCTACAAGACTGTTGCAGCTAGCTATTACAGCTGACAATACTCTACATATGATATTGCAGCTAGCTGTTACAGCTAACAACAATCTACACGATCGTTACAACTGATAGTCATCTACAACACAATAACAATTGAGTTGCCGCTTACTGTTTTACTGTTTGACACTTTCTGATAACCCCTGCATTCAACTAATACTCTGATGCATTAATACAACACATTAACACTAAATATACTCTGATTTCTCCAATCTCTATAGCAAACTAACATAAAAAATAAAGCTGAGTTTTTCAAACTCAAAAACAAAGTAAAACAAAAAATTTACACAAGAAAATTCAAAGTTTCAACTCGGTGTATCAATCTATATCTCTGTATATTTCTCAGTATATGAAACATGATTACAAGCTTAGGTATTTATATGGTTTTGGCTAAGTCGGTCATTAACTGCTAATTGACCCTTCGCATTACAAAAAAATGGAATTCATTGGTTATAGTGTTGCAGTTTCAGAGAGTAAAAAACTGTGATGCCTCTTGAGAAATTTGATGTGCTTGCTCGCATATTAAAATGGATTTTTCATATTTTAATAATCTGATATCTGTCAAACATTGTGACGGTCAGGCGGTGTGGCGGCTCTTCTGAATTCTGGCAGTTATAATTCTGGGTGGTGATGCCTTTTCAAAACTCCGGCGGTTAGCAATCTAAACGGTGTTACCTCTTCAACGTTTCAGCGGGCAATTGATTTGGGCGGTGGAGTAATTATTCACTTCCAACATTCTCCCCCTTAATTACTTCACCCAAAAAACAAAACTTTGTAACACTAACTTTCTCTTACAACTTACAAACTCTAATGTTTTTTCTATGAAGCTCAAACAAATCTTTTACCAAAGGTTTTGTAAATATATCTGCAAACTAATTTTCTGATCTGCAAAATTCCATACTGAATTCATTTTTGTTTATCAGTTCTCGAATAAAATGATACCTTGTATCAATATACTTACTTCTTTTATGAAAGACGTGATTTCTTGATAGTGCAATAACTGATTTATTGTCACAAAAAAATTGAATTGGTTCATTTTGTTCATGCTGTAACTTAGAAATAGTTCTTCTCATCCATACAGTTTGACAAGTAGCCGTTGTTGCTGCAACATACTCTGCCTCAGCAGAGTAATGTCACTATGGGCTGCTTCTTTGACGCCCATGCTACTGGTCATGATCCAAAACTGAACACATATCCATATGTGCTCTTTCTATCATCGATAGAACCTACAAAATCACTGTCAGTATATCCAATCAATTTAAAATTTGAATTAGATGTATACTGAATACCAAAATTTGTTGTTCCGGTAATACATCTTAAAATCCTCTTTCCAGCTTGCCGGTGGGTATTCTTTGGCGATTCCATAAATCTAGAAATCAAACTTACTGCAAACATTATATCATGTCTCATTGCAGTTAAGTACATGAGACTTCCAACCAGTCTCTTATACAATGTTGGATCAACTTTTGACCCATCATCTTCGTTACTCAGTTTTGTGCCAGTTGCGATTGGAGTTACAGTTGGCTTACAATTCATCATTTTGAATCTTTTCAATACATTATTTGCATACTTAGTTTGGCTTATAAAAATACCATCCTCAAATTGTGTTACTTCAATACCAAGGAAATATTTCATCATTTCTAAATCAGTCATCTCAAATTCTGTTTTCATGGCTTTCTTGAACTCATATACTGAAAGATCTCCAGTGAAGATAAAATCACCCACATATAGGAAAACAATCAGTATTTTACCTTCTTGGTTTACTTTTGTATACAACATTGGCTCTCTTGGACTTCTGTTGAATCCTTCACTATTCAAGTATCCATCAATTCTGTTGTACCATACTCTCGGTGCCTGCTTCAATCCATACAACGCTTTCTTTAATATGTAGACCTTGTCTTCTTGTCCATCAATTTCATATCCAGGAGGTTGTCTCACATAAACCTCTTCTTCTAAAGATCCATTTAAAAATGCAGACAATACATCCATTTATTATGAGAAACAATAGCTAATACCATCCTTACCGTATCAAGTCTGGCCACCTGTGCAAAGGTCTCATTATTATCAATACCAGGTTGTTGACTAAACCCCTGAGCTACAAGTCTTGGTTTGTATTTTTCAACATCAACATCAACATTTAACTTAGTTTTATAAATCCATTTGACACTAATAGATTTTTTATCATTAGGAAAATCTACAAGATCCAAAGTATTATTTCTTTCTATGGCATCAATTTCTTCATCCATTGCTTTTATCTAAACATCCTTTTTAATAGCCTCATCAAAATCTATAGGATCACATGCTATAAATGCAAAATTTGAAACTTGATCTACTTCTTCATTTTGATCTAATATTTCTCTTAAACTTCTAGTATTCTGACCTCTGACTCTGTTTCTTAATGACGCTAATGTAGGATTCAACTCTTTACTTAACTCTGATCCTGTTCCTTGTCGTCCACCAATATTTGATGGTTCACCATGTTCATGAGTTCTGGGTGTTATGGATGGTGTTGTTACTGTTGGTGTATGTGGAGTTAACTGTCCTCCATGTATGCCTTGTTCTTCTTCTTCACCTTCTGCGTGAGGTGCAACATCGTCCTCTAGAATCAACTTATCAATGCTCCCATCCCATGCTTCTTCTTCCTTAAACACCACATCTCTGTTGGAGTAATTATCCAACCCACACACCTATTTGGTCAATTTTGGCATAATTACCCACTATCCTAATTTAATTGACTCAAATTACTGACATCATCATCAGCACACCAACACACTCCTGACATCAGCATCAGCACACCCATCCCCACCTTCAATCAGGGAGGCCAACTAAGCCTTCTCCTTCAATCAGAGAGGCTAACTAGGCTTCCTCCTTCAATCAGGGAGCAAATATGGGGTGATCTGCTTGTCATAAATGCACCAATTAGCTAACTGGTTATTGTTTCACCTAACAATTAGTTAAGCTAAGTTGGAAAGGCACCTTCCTCATCTCATTATCTATTTTGGGCTGATTTGGGTTAACTGGAGTGAATTAAAATGCCTCCAACAACTTCTACTGACTAGTTTCAGTTCACTTCACTTCATCGGAGATAACTTGAGTTAGATATGTGCCCCCACCTACTGATTGACATGCAGTTTAGTTCTATTCAGTTAGACTCAGTCATTATTGCACTCTGTTTAAGTTAAGACTTAGTTAGAAGCAATCATGGCTTGATTAGTGGTTACCTGGTGTGTTTAGTGTGGCTAACAGAAAGTTAAGCTACTCTCATCTATCCAATTCGAATGGCCTCAAGGAATTTGAATTCATGTATTGCTTTCATGCAACTTGTATGACATTGTATCATCTCACATTATTGATTATTGATAATATACAACTGCAACCTCTAATTGCAACACTGTTAATGTCATTTCATGTGTAAACTTGTCTTGAATCTTCTGTAAGATATGCTTTAGTCTTAAGATTGTTGTGATTGAATTTCACATGAAGTTGTATAACATTGTATCATCTCACATGATTGATTATTGATAATATACAGCTGCAACCTCTAATTATAGCACTGTTAATGTCATTTTATGTGTCAAATTGTCTTGAATCTTCTGTAAGACCTGCTTTAGTCTTGAGATTGCTTTGACTGAATTATGACATACTTCTGTTGATGACATACTTCTTGGTGATTGGATTATAGAGTATGTATGCTTTAGATTCTTCACTATATCCAAAAAAAGTACATTTCTGACTTTTTTCATCTAACTTTCTCCTCATCTCTTCATGTACACGTGCATAAGCTGCACAACCAAAACTTCTTAAATGAGATATGCTGCTACACTTACCACTCCATGTTTGTTGGGGAACTCGATCTTTTACGCTCTTCGTGGGGTTTCTGTTTAGGATGTTTACTGAACAAGTAACAACGTTTCCCCAATATTCATTTGGAAGATGTTTCTCCTTCGTCATACTTTGAGCCATGTTCATAATGGTTCAGTTCTTTCTTTCTCCTACACCGTTTTGCTGTGGAGTGTAGCAAGTAGTAAACTGTCTTTTAATTCCATAATATTGAAAAAATTCCATAAAATCATTTGTATATACTCACCTCCTCTATTTGATCTCAATACTTTAATAAATATGTTACTCTCTTTTTTTAACCATAGCTTTGAAACTTTTAAACACATCAAACGCTTGAGATTTCTGTTTCAACAAATACACCCAAGTTTTTTTACTGTAATCATCAATGAAAGTCATAAAATAAACATTACCAGTAAAAGAAGGTGTTTGCATCGGTCCACACAAATCTGTGTGTACCAGCTCTAATGGCGCTTTTGCTCTGCATGAAACTCCAGAAATATTTTTCTCTCTACGATACTTTCCCAATATGCAGCTCTCACATGAGCCTGCTGGATGCTCAATACTGGGCAATCCTTTTACCATCTGCTTCTTCTGTAGAAAATCTAAACCTCCAAAATGTAAATGGCCATACCTCAAATGCCATAACCATGATTGATCTAAACTCTTAGTTTTATAAGCATTCAAAGAGTTAGTCAAATCATTTCTCATAATCATCGGAAACATTTCATTCTTTGTCATCTCTAATCTGGCTATCAAATGTTTACTTGGATATTTATCATAAATAGTGCATAGCTTGTTCTTAAAGGACACTCTGTATTCTTTCTCCAGCGATTGTCCAACACTTAATAAATTACACATTAAACCGTGAACATAATAAACATCATGAATTGTTCTTCTTTTACCATTCTTCGCATACACATCAATCACACCTTTACCATTAACTTTTACTTTACTGTCATTACCTAACTTCACTTCAAATTGAATGCTTGTATCTAGACTTGAAAATAATTCCTTATTTCCAGTCATTTGGTTGCTGCATGTGCTATCCAATAACCATGTATCTTTTGAACTTTCCTGGGTGACATTACAAGTCAAAAACATAGGCTTCTCTTCATTTTCAGTCTCCTTTGTAATGTGTGTAGAAAAATTACTAGCATCTGCTTGCTTCTTCCAACACTTTTAGCAAAATGACTAAATTTCTTACAATAAAAACATTGAACTTTAGATCTATCATACCTTTGATTTCCTGGCTGCCATACTCTTCTGCTACTCCCCCTTACGCTAGGAGCACTCTGCTATAACTTCTCTTCAGATTATGAATTACTTCTGCTATCACTATGATCAACACTTCGTCCTCCTCTTCCTCTGTTACTAGCTCTTCCTCTGCCTCTACCTCTAGTAACATGTAACTAAGATTTAAAGGCATTTTCTAATGGAGTATCATCAAACCTGTTCATTCTTGATTCATGAGCAATCAATGAACCAGTCGGCTCATCAATGTGCATTTGACTAAGATCTTTAAACTCTTCAATTGGAACAACTACTTCTTCAAACTTCTTTGGTAAACATCTCAACAATTTTTCAATCACACGTTGATCTAGAAGGTCTTCACCATATTGTCGTAGCTAGTATATAGTGTTTATTACTTGTGTCATAAAAATATCAACAGTCTCGTTGTCCTTGATCTTCAGATTCTCAAAATCCCTTCTCAAGTTCTGCAACTTAACATTCTTCACCTTGGTCACACCTGATAGCATGTTTCAAGAGTGTCCCAAGCTTTCTTTAAGGACTCAACACTTGATATCTTTGGAAAAATGGATTCACTCAGGCCTTGCTGAATAAGACCAAGAGCTTTATTATCCTTCTTCCTATTTTCCTTCAACATGACACTCTCAAAATTTGACAGATCCAACTCAATAGCTTGATCAGCTGGTTCTGGATACCCAATCGTAACAAACTCCCAAAGATCCTGAGCACGCATGATAGTTCTCATTTTAATAAACCAAGTATCATAATTTCTTTCAGTCAACACATGAATTTGTGGCTGCACTACATTGCTGTTAGTAGCCATCTGAAATCAAATTACTCTTAAAAAGAAACTTAACCAAGCTCTGATACCACTGCAAGGAAGGCAGGGGAGTGCCACTCTCAGCTTTAGAGACACTTTAAACTTCACTTACAACTCAAATTAACACTTACGGCACTGTAACAACTGGCTGTTACAGGTGACAGAGATCACAGAACTCAAATCAACACCTACAGAACTATTGCTGCTATTTGTTACAGCTGATAGTACTCTACAGATGATGTTACAACTAGCTGTTACAGCTAACAACAATCTACACGATTGTTACAACTGGCTGTTACAGGTGACAGTCATCTACAACACAGTAATAACTGAGTTGCAACTTACTATTTGACACTTTTTGATAACCCTTGCGTTCAAGTAATACTATGATGCATTAATACAACACATTAACACTAAATAAACTTTGATTTCTCCAACTGCTACAACAAACTAACATAAAAAATAAAATTGAGTTTTTCAAACTCAAAAACAGAGTAAAACACAAAAATTACACAGTAAAATTCAAAGTTTCAATTCGGTGTATCAATCTATATCTCTGTATATTTCTCAGTGCATGAAACATGATTACAAGATTAGGTATTTATAGCGTTTTGGCAAAGTCAGTCATTAACTAATAATTGACAAATTCATTGTTTACAGTGTTGCAGTCTGTCAAAGTAAAAACTGTGATGCCTCTTCCAAAATTTGATGCCTTTGCTGGCATATTAAAATGGATTTTCATATTTTAATAATTTGATATATTTTAGACATTGTGATGGTGAGGCAGTATGGCGGATTTTCTGAATTCTGGAAGTTATAATTCTGGGCGGTGATGCCTTTTCAAAACTCCGATGGTTAGCAATCTAAATGGTGTTGCCTCTTCAGTGTTTCAGCGGGCAATCGATCTGGGCGGTGGAGTAATTAACCACTTCCAACAATTGTATGGACCAGGCTAAGCCAAAATTTATACCTCACCTGCAAAGTCATAGTTTGTTCATGCATATTTAGTTGACAATAACAATAAATATAAATGACAATCTAATTGGTCACTTTGTTGACCAATTCACACTTGGAATGAGTGTTAGGATAACAAGCTTTGCTCTAAAAAAGGGGTACTATGACATAGGAGATACAAAGTATTGCATCTCACTCCTAAACAAAATCATTGTTGATAACATAGATATGGTCTATAAATACCGTAAACTTGCGCCAAATTTTACTATCAGTGAGATTTCAGCATCGAACAATAGCTTTACCGTAGGATCTGTTGTTGTCGTCATTATAGCATGTGAACAAACCAATGGACAATATGACCTGACTATGAGATATGGTGACACTGCAAATGACTATGCCATGGTAAGTATTGGAACCTTGTATTGGCAAAACAACTATCCCTTTTAAACTAGTTGTAATTTACACCTACTTGTTTCATTTTGAGTTCTGAACCGACAAAAAATTATGATCTCTTCATACTACTTTTTTCATTTCCTCTGTCTAGGAAATCCCTATCTATTTTCACGGTGAAGGAAAATTGCTCTATTTTCATACTACTTTAAAGCAATTTGCAAGGAACATCAACTATTTTGATACTATTTAAAAAAGCGTATTGTCAAAGTGTGCAGCCTCCTGAAAAAACATGAAATGTTGCAGTTCATGTTTTTTTGTTGCAAACAAGATCTAATCTGTTCTTTTTTTGGTTTTTGTATTCAGAAAATTTTCTGAATTTAATATATTGCAAATGCTATTTCGACTTCATTTTTTGTTTTTTCAGTGGACATGGATAAAAGAGGTAAAAGATATTGAATGCTAACTTCTCTTCAGATTATGAATTACTTCTGCTATCACTATGATCAACACTTTGTCCTCCTCTTCCTCTGTTACTAGCTCTTCCTCTGCCTCTACCTCTAGTAACATGTAACTGAGAATTAAAGGCATTTTCTAATGGAGTATCATCAAACCTGTTCATTCTTGATTCATGAGCAATCAATGAACCAATCAGCTCATCAATGTGCATTTGACTAAGATCTTTAAACTCTTCAATTGGAACAACTACTTCTTCAAACTTCTTTGGTAAACATCTCAACAATTTTTCAATCACACGTTGATCTAGAAGGTCTTCACCATATTGTCGTAGCTAGTTTATAGTGTTTATGACTTGTGTCATAAAAATATATACAGTCTCGTTGTCCTTGATCTTCAGATTCTCAAAATCCCTTCTCAAGTTCTGCAACTTAACATTCTTCACCTTGGTCACACCTTGATAGCATGTTTCAAGAGTGTCCCAAGCTTTCTTTAAGGACTCAACACTTGATATCTTTGGAAAAATGGATTCACTCAGGCCTTGCTGAATAAGACCAAGAGCTTTATTATCCTTCTTCCTATTTTCCTTCAACATGACACTCTCAACATTTGACAGATCCAACTCAATAGCTTGATCAGCTGGTTCTGGATACCCAATCGTAACAAACTCCCAAAGATCCTGAGCACGCATGATAGTTCTCATTTTAATAAACCAAGTATCATAATTTCTTTCAGTCAACACATGAATTTGTGGCTGCACTACATTGCTGTTAGTAGCCATCTGAAATCAAATTACTCTTAAAAAGAAACTTAACCAAGCTCTGATACCACTGCAAGGAAGGCAGGGGAGTGCCACTCTCAGCTTTAGAGACACTTTAAACTTCACTTACAACTCAAATTAACACTTACGGCACTGTAACAACTGGCTGTTACAGGTGACAGAGCTCACAGAACTCAAATCAACACCTACAGAACTATTGCTGCTATTTGTTACAGCTGATAGTACTCTACAGATGATGTTACAACTAGCTGTTACAGCTAACAACAATCTACACGATTGTTACAACTGGCTGTTACAGGTGACAGTCATCTACAACACAGTAACAATTGAGTTGCAACTTACTGTTTGACACTTTTTGATAACCCTTGCGTTCAAGTAATACTATGATGCATTAATACAACACATTAACACTAAATAAATTTTGATTTCTCCAACTGCTACAACAAACTAACATAAAAAATAAAATTGAGTTTTTCAAACTCAAAAACAGAGTAAAACACAAAAATTACACAGTAAAATTCAAAGTTTCAATTCGGTGTATCAATCTATATCTCTGTATATTTCTCAGTGCATGAAACATGATTACAAGATTAGGTATTTATAGCGTTTTGGCAAAGTCGGTCATTAACTGCTAATTGACACTTCACATTACAAAAAAATGGAATTCATTGTTTACAGTGTTGCAGTCTGTCAAAGTAAAAACTGTGATGCCTCTTCCAAAATTTGATGCCTTTGCTGGCATATTAAAATGGATTTTCATATTTTAATAATTTGATATATTTTAGACATTGTGATGGTGAGGCAGTATGGCGGATTTTCTGAATTCTGAAAGTTATAATTCTAGGCGGTGATGCCTTTTCAAAACTCCGATGGTTAGCAATCTAAATGGTGTTGCCTCTTCAGTGTTTCAGCGGGCAATCGATCTGGGCGGTGGAGTAATTAACCACTTCCAACAATTGTATGGACCAGGCTAAGCCAAAATTTATACCTCACCTGCAAAGTCATAGTTTGTTCATGCATATTTAGTTGACAATAACAATAAATATAAATGACAATCTAATTGGTCACTTTGTTGACCAATTCACACCTGGAATGAGTGTTAGGATAACAAGCTTTGCTCTAAAAAAGGGGTACTATGACATAGGAGATACAAAGTATTGCATCTCACTCCTAAACAAAATCATTGTTGATAACATAGATATGGTCTATAAATACCGTAAACTTGCGCCAAATTTTACTATCAATGAGCTTTCAGCATCGAACAATAGCTTTACCGTAGGATCTGTTGTTGTCGTCATTATAGCATGTGAACAAACCAATGGACAATATGACCTGACTATGAGATATGGTGACACTGCAAACGACTATGCCATGGTAAGTATTGGAACCTTGTATTGGCAAAACAACTATCCCTTTTAAACTAGTTGCAATTTACACCTACTTGTTTCATTTTGAGTTCTGAATCGACAAAAAATTATGATCTCTTCATACTACTTTTTTCATTTCCTCTGTCTAGGAAATCCCTATCTATTTTCACGGTGAAGGAAAATCGCTCTATTTTCATACTACTTTAAAGCAATTTGCAAGGAACATCAACTATTGTGATACTATTTAAAAAAGTGTATTGTCAAAGTCTGCAGCCTCCTGAAAAAACATGAAATGTTTCAGTTCATGTTTTTTTGTTGCAAACAAGATCTAATCTGTTCTTTTTTTGGTTTTTGTATTCAGAACATTTTCTGAATTTAATATATTGCAAATGCTATTTCGACTTCATTTTTTGTTTTTTTAGTGGACATGGATAAAAGAGGTAAAAGATATTGAATGTATTTACATGGAAGGGAAAATAAAAAAAACCAATTCTATTTAATACAACACACAAACATGAAAGAAAAAAAAATGAAAATCATTTCAAGCTTTTCATATCATTTTTATTTTCTAACGAACACCATGTTTTGTTTTCTTTTTATTCCTCACTATCGAGTATTGCTACAAACTATATAACATGTATTTTTTACTTTTTTCATGCCATCCATTTATCGTTTTTTTCAATGTCTATATATATAGCCAACAAGGGAGGCTGCAAGGCAGCAAGTCCCTGCCTATGTGTTTCCAGCTATGGGATGGTTGGAAAGCTTGTCAATTAACAACAGTTTCATAGCAAACTCACAAATGATCTGTCATGAGGCTGCAAAGTGTGCCCCACTTTTCAGAAATCTTGTTTTTCTAATCAAAAATTGAAACCCAGTAAACTGACAAAATGAAATCGAGTAAACTATTGCACGTTAATAATGACAACAGATTTCATAGCAAACCCATAAATGATCTGTAATCCCATGAGGCTGCAAAGTGCGCCCCACTTTCCCAGAAATATTATTTTTCTAATCACAAATTGAAACCTAGTAAACTGACAAAATGAAACTGAGTAAACTGTTGCACGTTAATAATTCCCACTCGTTCTGCACTTGGTTGGCAATCTAGGTTGTAAAGGCTCATTTTTTATTTATATTTTTCTTGACGTTGTAGCAAGCTACGTCGCAACAGCTCGTTTATTTATTAATTTATTGATTGATGACTTTGTTTTGGTGTCCAAAGCGAATGAACCTTCCGGGTAGGGTGATGGGTTTCCCCGCTGATTGGAGTAGGTATCCATAAAAGGCTATCAATAGTCTAAAACTGACTTGTTTCCATGGAACAATGGACAAAGCTAGTAGCAGTGGGATCTCGTTATATATGAGCAGAGCATAGCTACACTCAGCTGACCTATTTTTGAAATATATGTAGACACATACAGGAAGGTTTCAAGAACGAGTGGTTGTTTTTATAGTAAATCTAGTCTTGCCAAGATTTCAAGAATGAGTGGTTGTTTATATAGTAAATCTACTCTTTCCAAGTTTTTCGACATGGTCATGCAGTATTGTAATTTCTAATAAATGTATTTTCATTTTTACTCAGACAAAAATTATGATTTTTTGCTTAAAAGAAAAATAAATTCCAATATTAAAGTTATAATTACGCTCTACATCTTGGTCATCCATCTCTTTGACTTGGTGTTACTCTATTATATAATTGATGGATCTCCCTCAAAATTGTGTTATTCTAAACTCCAGCTCACTTATGCCTGCGGTGCCCTTATATAGAAAAGAAAAAAGGTGGGTGCTTATTCTAATAGTAGGGCTCATCTATTAAGGTGTTTCAAAACCAGATCGAATTGGAAAATGCTTCAGGTAGCTGGGAATTTTCATAGTTAGTTATAGAGAAAAGGCGGGGCATATATATGGAGGTAAATGGGATCTATGGTCAACCCCCTACTATTATTAAAGGGTAACAAATAATACCTAATAACATATATGAAGTTCGAATACAAGTGCCTCATATAAAGCATCAAGTTAGACCATATTAGTATATGCATGAATGCCAGAATATATGTGACTGATAAAGCATAGAGCCACAATGGAACTCAGCTTTGTTAACTTAATTTTTCAAAAAAGAAAACAAATTATTTCTCCACATTATGAGATCTGGGCTGATTAATTTGAATACTTTCTTGTTTAAAAAATAGAAAGTTGTACTAGTCTCTATTGCTAATTTCAAATTCAAAATTGGATTTACCTAGGTTATACTAATATTTAAAAATAAAAAAATATTTAACCACAGAAAGAGTAAAGCAGGTGACCAAGTGTTGCAGAGCGGTAAGTAGTCCATGCACCAAAGCACCATCTGCCAGATGGAAAGCAAACACGACTACCAGAGAACACATGGAGTCCATGCGCCACATTCATCACGTCTACCTCCCAGGTGCCACGGCCAGGTGCTCAATTTTGCTCCAAGGGGAAGAATGAGAATGAACGGGTGCAGTTCTAGTGTGGTTCTCTTTCCTCGTTAATCCTTTGCTGCCGTAATAATTGATGAAACAAATATCTGTCTTAGATGACGCTTGTTCGTGTTAGCTGCTTGCAATGAGATGTTAGAAAACAACTACTCACCACCCACAAAGCATTGCAGGATTGAAGTCCATTATTGGCAAGCAAAAGCATAAACTATTAAACTCTTTAACATCGTGTCACAGTGATTTCTGTCTTAAATTAGCAAGCTGCAAATATATGTTATCTATGGTAGGCTTAGTCCAAGTGTGTTCGATGTGATTGAATGTGATTTCTTTACTTTTGGCCATTTGTGAACATCAATGTAATATCTTCCTTTATTTTCTTGTCCACTATTCAACCATTTTGTATTGAAACTCGTTCAAATTTCCTTGTTACTCCTAGTTTATGATGGCAGTGGGGATTTAGATGAAGGAGAAACAACAGAAGCACAATTCATTGAAATTCAGGCTGCTTATGAGTTGCTTATAGACAAGGAGCAGCATAACCAATATGAAAGGGACAACCGTGTAAATCCTATGAAGGTAGGGATCTTTTCTTTCTTCTACAGAACATAAGTCTGAAAATTTGAATTTAGGCAATGCCAGCTCTTGTACAAAATGTTCTACTAGAGTTGATTCCAAACATATGGGCGATAGATGTTACAGTTTTTGAGCTTCTATGCTGCCTGTGCTATTTTTTTTTCCATTTTTTAT
Organism: Pseudotsuga menziesii; assembly: GCA_001517045.1. Taxonomy (NCBI): domain Eukaryota; kingdom Viridiplantae; phylum Streptophyta; class Pinopsida; order Pinales; family Pinaceae; genus Pseudotsuga; species Pseudotsuga menziesii. Next base: position 717,600 of record LPNX010558788.1, read on the forward strand.
GGAATGCATGTGATTCAAGATCCACATTATCGAGTAAATTTCCTTTCTCATGGAAAACCGCACATACATTTATGCTCATATTCTTGTGTATTTTCATGCTTTCCCTCTCAACTAAATCCATTAAATTGTATCTCCCATTCATTGTCGAGGCTGCAGAATCTGTTAGAGGTGCAGAGGTAAGGGTTTCGCAGCGAGATGGAGATGCAGCTTGGAAATAAGTTGGATGAGAAAGGACACATTTAAAAGCATGAAGAGGGCCCAGGAAGGGCACCGAACTGCTATTCACACAAGGCAATTGTTTTGTAGATTCCATTTTCGTTGAAGAGAGCGCAGGTGCCCCTGGTTGTTGCTTGTTATAGCTTACAGTCCTTTCATTTTCTTCTTTTTGTTTCACATAGTATTCTAGTCCAAATCATGTGCAAAACTTGGAACGATAATTACAGGCTACGAATTACAGCGAAATGCAACCCAGAAACTGCAGGATTTGAAGGCAACTTGTTTACCAATAAAACTGCAGGGGATGACTAGGCAGCAATGTATCACATTTCTCTCTCAGATTTGGAGTAGGGACAGAAAGTTCAAGAAAAGGAAGAGGTAAAATGGCAGATTTGGACGAACCTAAGGTCGTGAGGAATTTTATCACCTTGTTTACTAGGACGACTGCATGGAGAATAGCCAGGCAACACTGGAAACATATTTAAAGCAAGAAAGCATATTCCCCATTGCAACTACAAAAGAATGGTAAGTGAATTTTATTGTTCTTTAGCATGCAGCAAGCCAATAATAGATATAAAAAATTACACCGTTTAAAATGAAGTATTGAGCGAAAGTTTTATGTAACTTGAATATGTAACTTATGTATTGATATTGATGATAACTTATTTATGATATTGCTAACAGCATAGCTCAAGAAAACAACCATCAGCCCAACCACAACAAAGACAACATCAATTGTAGTAGTTGTGAAGCTTCAAAGATGATGTCCATTGGTAATGTTAACTTGTCATTTTGCTCTGATTTTCTTGCACATCGTTGGTCTCAAAGGATTTCTCTATAACCCGTCTCAAAGGTTTTCTCCATAGCCCGTCAACAGCAGATACATAGCCCATCAACAGCAGATAGGGCATTTCATATGAAAGGTGCGCTACCAGAACATGATTTTCTTGCACATAGTTGATCTCAAAGGCTTTCCCATATCCCGTCAACAACAAATAGGCCATTGGAATGAAAGGTGTTTCTACCAGAACATGTGTGTTGTTCAGTGGCGGTGCAGCAATCGTGGAACACACACATGGCCAGCATGCAGCAACCATGCAACGCACACATGGCCAGCATGCAACAATCATGCATCCAGAATTTTTGTAACCTAAAATATTGGATATTACTTGTATTAACATCTAATGTGAAATAATAATGCTATAGTACTTTCAAGCATTACTTCATTCGCTATAAAAATGTTCAATAATTTTAGTTTCAACCTAAGTTTTTTCAAGAAAATGGAAATTTGACCTCGATATGAGGCCAAATAAGAGGAGAAATTTCCTGATTGATGCAGATAAAGGTTGCTTACGCCTAATTGGTTGAGAAAAAAGATTTTTTATACTCTAGAAAAGTAAGAAAAGGAAGTTAGGATAAATAATTAGAATTTGTATTGGGCATAGTGCAGACTAATGAAAACGGCGGCATGCCGATTCATAGAGTCCTTGCTAGCCGATGGCAGGGACTAATAACATATTTGCATATAATTTATTGGCCCTTTGATAGTCACTAAGTAGATTCGTCTTTGCAAATTACGCACCATACAAAATATGTTGTTTTCATCTTCAATGTCCCGTGTCTTTTATGTGTTTCATAGTTCAATATCCATCTTTCTTGTTTCCTATGGAAAAATGTAGAGAACAAAAATGTCAGCTAGAAGTTTTGGCTCTCTACAAGGTGTCTGTACGGACAAAATTTTCTGCCAATGCTTGTCTTTAGTATACAATTTCTAGATATCTATGACTTCATATTTCCATAATGAAAACAAATAAAACAAAATAGTATTGCATGCTTGCTTGTTCAAATAAATTGATTTGTCTCTTGATCTGTACTGTTATCTATGATTTCTGCAATACACATTGCAATTCCTGTTTACATTGTCGGTTTTTGGAAGAAAAAAAATACACCAGTTAAAGGAAAAAAAATAAAATTAAATCAACTTGTCAATATGTCAATGTGTGTAGGCAGAGAAAATTGTTATCATCGATAGTTGATTTATATGGGTTTCATATAGAACATGCCCAATGTTGAGAGGACAACTTCAGGAGTCATTTCCATGAGACTTGTGTTGTAATCAAGTCCGAAATCTATGTTGTAATTAGATTCATATCCTCTCCATGACACTTGTTGTGTCAAGTTCAGAACTTATGTTGTATTAAGTTCACTAAATTATTGTGTTAAGTTAAAGAGCTTGTGTTGTATCAAGCTAGAACCTTGATCAAGTCCTATCCGGGAGAGATGCTTGTACTAGGATATTATGGTTAAGATCATGACCTTATGTTAAGGCCCGAGACTTGTTGTGTCAAGTTTGAAACTTTTGGTGTATTAAGTTCACATGAATTATGTTGTATTAAGTCTTGAGGATATACTATGTGATGTATGGCTAGTCATGGTCAACAGGTGCCACAAGTCTCCTTTAGGGATTAGCTACCCCTATATTGATTTACTTTAGCATGTGACTATATGACCCGGGGTAATACATATGATCATAGGTTTGAAAACAATCTTATGAGTATGATATGATATAGAAGTTATGAAAACACATATGGACCACACAAAGATAATTGATATCAACATAGATATGGAGAGAGAAATCGAATTACCCATGTTGCCACCAAGTGAACTTGAATTGATAAGAATTCACTTGAGTATAAGTTATGGTAAACAAGTTCAGTTAATTAAGGAATCAATTCCTTAGTTTATGCAAGTGGTTGTTGAAGAGACATTGATGGAGAAGCACTAGTTCTATTCATTTACATTTAGCTCTGTTCAGTTACATTCAATTTTGTTCATCTACATTCAGTTATGTTCAGTTACATTCAGCTCTGTTCAGTTACATTCAATTCTATTCAGTTATAGTTTTATTCAATTACATTTGGTTTTGGTTAGTTAACTCCAATTTTATTCAATTACATTCAGTTATGTTCAGTTACATTTAGTTCTGCTCAGTTACATTCAGTTATGTTTAGTTACATTTAGTTATGTTCAGTTACATTCAGTATGTTTAGTTACACTCAGTTGTATGCAGTTACACTCAGTTCCATTCAATTGCATGCAGTTCCATCTAGTTCAGTTCAGTACACTTAGTTAAAGTTAATTAATTAAGTGAGGGCGCATATCTTCTAGTGGGAGATAATAATGGAGTTCTAGCTTGGCACCAGGTCAATGGGGGGTGCATGATTCAATATGCATTAGTGTTATAAGTGTTAATAAGTTAATCATGCACGCAACCATTCTATTTTTGTTGTATAAACTAATTTGATGTGTTATTAAAGTGCTACGCACTTGGAAAGTTATATACCATGTTCCATTTTATCTCCACTCTCTGGTGCTCTTGGTGAAAGCAATACGCTATTGTGTTTTAATCATTCTTTGCCCCTTATTAATCATACTATGAGATTGTTTTTTGGGTTTCTTATCCTCCGAATCATTGGAGGGTTTTCCCATGGCATATCATGTGTTCTATGGTTTGATTTATGTCTTTGGATTATTGATGAGATTTATATGCACTGTTATTATGGAGTAAAGTTTTAAAATTCAATTATCTTCATATTTTTCTCAATAACTAACATGGTATCAGAGAAATGGCATGCAAGAGATTAGTTTGGTGTAAACACTCTAAGCCTTTGTAGATATTGAAGCATTGAGCAAGATATTGAAGCAATGGCTTCTATATCCATTCGACCAGAAGATAGACTCGAAGGAACATCCAACTTCAATACATGGAAGATGAGGATGATCTTCTACAAACTACCATTGACAGACTCCAATCCTCATGGGATACCTTTCTTGTTGTGGTAAATGAAAGAGAAGAGCATCCCAATTTCGAAAGACTTTGGCATGATTGCATCCAAGAAGAAGGGCACATCCAGAACAAGATAGTGAGCACTAAGGAGGAGAATCTTTCCCTCACAACAAGAACCAAGAAAGAGAGAAAACCGTTTTCTCCCAAGAACACTTTCCGTGCAAAGAAGAAAGAGATCCATAAAGGTATGGAAAAATAAAAACTAATATGTTTTTTTTTGTAAAAAGGCATGTCACTTTATATGAGATTGCAATACAAGGAAAATAAAACATGGAAGAATTCATGCCTCCGCTACCATAGAAGGAGGTGAACTTTCTCAAGAGAAATCATCCAAGGAAGAGGATGATCGAAAGGAATATTTCATTTAGTGAAGATTAGCATTCACTCTTGGTTTCATGAGATCCTTATTCCCATGCAGAGACACACTTTCTAGTACATGCATTAAGTTTTCTTTTTGCAGTGTTTAAAGTTGCAGTGAATAAAGAAGGACTCCACCTATCTCTGCAAGGTTGCAAAGATCAAGAGGGATACCACACAAACAATAAATATGAGTACCTTATTTGTTTATTTGTTGTTATAAATCAGATATATATATATATATATATATATATTTTATTTTTATGTTTCATGATTGTCATATAGATATGTATTCCTAGACTTGGAATTGTGTTTAGCATATACATTGTTTTTTCTATCTTTATTGGCATGTTATCAATCTCATGAGTCAAAATTTTGCTTGATGATATAGGACTGATATAAGAATTATGTAGGAATGGTATGTACTCATATAGGACTGATATAAGGCTGAAAACATCCTCCATAAGACATGAGATTTAGGGCATCATAATTGTTTCATAAACTGTGAACATAAGACTACATGATTGGCTCGATAGAGGGCTTCATGATTACCTCATGAGATATCAGCATGGGGCTGTATATTTATTTCATAAAATGTATTTTTTGACTGATATAGGGTTGCATATCAGTACATAAGATTATAATGGGTTATGATAATTTGGCTGGTCAATATCTGTACATAACTAGGTAAATATTTATCAGTATATTGAGAGTATTTCATGTGAATAAAATTCTTGAGTATGAAATGGTTCTAACCATTAGAGTAATTTGTCTTGTAGGGAAAATTAATATTCTGATACCTACAAGTAATTAAGGACATGAATGTGGATTCATTTTGATGGCTGATCCCGAAAGAGAACAATTCAAAAGGTTTATATGTCTCTTGGGAAGCAGACAAAATAGATGGCTTAATTCTATTATGATAGATGTGAAGACTCCTGAAGATATTCTATCTTATTTAGATTCATGTGTTAAAGAAGAGTTTCATATTTAGATGAGCATAAGTCTCCATGATGAAGGACCCAAATTATGATTCTCACATTTACATGGTGAGAGAGAGTTGCTAGTCTTGCTAGCTCCTTGAGAACCAGTGTAACTAGTTGATGTACATCCTATAAAAAGGAGATATGCATGATGATCATATTCAGAAGGAATATGAGAACTGCATTCAAGAATATTCTTATGATTCTTATTATTAGTGGTGTGGCAGTCACCAGACAAATATTTTCCTCAGTTAAGGAAGTAAATGTGTAGTAAAAGAGCCCGAATAGTTTCAGGATGATGGACTACAAATCCATGGCCACACATATGAAGGTAAATATGAAATTTAATAATTCTTATTTCATATTTGGAGGATCTCAAGTTAGTTCAGATGTACTTGGTTAGTCACAGGTCCCAGGATCCTTTATGTGCTTTGCAATTTGTACATAGACATGTACAAATCATGTGTTGTGGTACCTACTTGGTACAAGTGTATGTGGAATCAGATATGTCTTGATCAATAAAATAGAGTTTAAAGGAAATATATGAAATATAACTAGTATAGTGATTGATGAAGATCACATGTGTTTCTATAGATAGATGATGTTGAAAAGCAACAAAGCTTTTGATGGTTCTAGTTAGTTATATTCGAGACATGATACATATCCACGAATGAGCAACATTGTCAGCATTCTTACTAAGCCTTTGTACGGGACAATCTTGGTATAGTACATAAGAATTCCTCTAGTTTAAGAGGGAGTATTAATGTGTCTTCATAAGCGGAAATAGATAAAGTCCCCACCAGTGAGTCATAGTGGATGGAATTAGGAAACCAAGGGTTGTGATACCTTATGGAGAGAATCCACATGAGTAGAGACATGGTCAAAACTCCCTGAGACTATTTATAGTTTGGGCTGTTAGAGAATAGTTAAAACCTCTCAGAGAGGTAGTTGGGGTGTTTCAAATATAAAGAGAAGGATCATTGAGAAAGTGATCATGAATTGAATAACATCGCAGAGAATGGCAAGCTCACAGAGAACTTCTTTAGATAGCAGAAGATTCAAGAAGCCAACAAATGTTGAAGAGTGAAAGAAAAGATAAGTCTTTCTTTCTGCATGTTATTACACATTTGTTGTATAATGTTGTATGTGATGGATTTAAAATCCATGGTTTATAGTTTAGAGAAACTTTATTCTGGATTGGATCTAGATGATTCTACTTTGTGTAAGTAGTTGGTTTCTCTTTGAGCAGACCTATTGTATTTTATGCTTTCTACTAGGCATATGTTTGAGTACCTTTGAGGTAAATTAGAATAGGCTATTTATTGTATTTGATACATGGTAGACATATTATTTGATTGTGATATCCAACCATTGTTTTAGCCTGAGATAAGCAATGTAATTTGAGGCTAGTACTACAAAAACTAAGTGTATTGCGGCTAGTACTACAGAAGAAAGATGTATGTCTAAGAGTATTATAGAAGAAAAATGTGTTTTGCGAATAGTACTACATACTGAGGAGTAGTGTAGCTTGGGAAGCTCCCTACTAGGGTGAAATACTTGAGCCTACAGTCATTAAGTCTTAATAGTCAAGCTTTCTCGAAAACCCTATATGTGTTTTATGATAAAACACATTCAAGATGAATTTTTACTTCATTGAAGTCATGGTCATGAGTTCTAGTACATAGGTATTGATGAGCAGATTGCAAATTTGTGACAAGCCTCTATCTGTGACGAAGTTTATACACTTTCGAGATAATCTTGGTATGGCAGAGAATGTCTCCCTTGCTGAGAGGGAGTGTTGAGAGTACAACTTTGGGAGTCATTCCAATGAGACTTGTGTTGTAATCAAGTACATAATCTATGTTATAATTAGATTCATATCCTCTCCATGAGACTTGTTGTGTCAAGTCCAAAACTTATGTTGTATTAAGTTCACTAACGTATTGTGTTAAGTTAAATATCTTGTCTTGTATCAAGATAGGACCTTAATCAAGTCCTATTCGAGAGAGATGCTTGTACTAGGATCTTATGGTTAAGATCATGACCTTATGTTAAGGTCTGATACTTTTTGTGTCGAGTCCAGAACTTATGGTGTATTAAGTTCACATGACTTATGTTGTATTAAGTCTTTAGTATATACTATGTGATGTATGGTTAGTCATGGTCAACATGTGCTACAAGTATCCTTTAGGGATTAGCTACCCCTAGAGTGATTTACTTTAGCATGTGACTATATGACCCAGGGTAATACATATGATCATAGGTTCCGAAACAATATTATGAGTATGATATGATATAGAATGTATGAAAAAACATATGGACCATGCAGAGATAATTAATATAAGCACAGATATGGAGAGATAATTTGAACTGACCATGTTTCCACCAAGTGAACTTGAATTGAGAAGACATCACTTGAGTATTATGTATGGTAAACAAGTTCAGTTAATTAAGGAATCAACTCCTTAATGTATGCAAGTGGTTGTTGAAGATGACAATGATGGAGAAGCACTAGTTCTTTTCATTTACATTCAGTTATGTTTAGTTACATCTAGTTCTGTTTAGTTACATTCTGTTTTGTTCAGTTATGTTTAGTTCTGTTCAATTACATTATGTTTTGTTCAGCTACATTCAGTTGTGTTCGGTTACATTCAGTTCTGTTCAGTTACATTCAGTTTTGTTGAGTTACATTCACTTATGTTGAGTTACATTTAGTTCTATTTAGTTACATTCAGTTATGTTCAGTTAAATTCAATTATGTTTAGTTACACTTAGTTGTATGCAGTTACACTCAGTTCCATTTAGTTGCATGCAGTTCCATCCAGTTCAATTCAATACACTTAGTTAGCAACTCAATTAGAGTTAGTTAATTAAGTGAGGGCACATATCTTATAGTGGGAGATAATTATGGATTGCCAACTTTGCACCAGGTCAATTGGGGGTGCATGATTGAAGATGTATCAGTGTTTTAAGTGTTAATAAGTTAATCATTAAAGCAATCATGATATTTTTGTTGTATAACCTAATTTGACTTGTTATAAAGTGATATGAACTTGGCAATTTAGATACGGTGTTCCACTTGAACTCCACTCTCTCGTGCTCTCGATGAAGGCAATATGATATTGTGTTGTAATCATTCTCTTCCACTCATCAATCATACTCTAAGATTGTTTATTGGGTTTTTTATCCTTCAAACTAGTGAAGGGTTTTCCTAGGGTATATCTTCTGTTCTATGGTTTGATTTATGTCTTTGGATTATTGATGAGATTTATATGCACTTTTATTGTGGAGTAAATTTTTAAAATTCAATTATCTTCATATTTTTCTCAATCACTAACACCCAAATTATGGCAACATTAAGCATCCCTGGAACTTAAATTTGATTTTTTCCCTTAGCTAGCTCACAAACAAATCCTCAATAGGGAAAACCTATTATGCTTTGATCTGGTTAAATACTCTTGACACAATTGTCTATGTAGAGGACCTGTCCGCATCCATCCAGTGAATTTATAAACACTGTCTGCTAAAAAATAATCTACAAAGGTATATATTCTTTGTTGTTCACATAAATATCATTTCGTTGCAAAAACTTGCTAGGTCTAGCTAATGTTTCCTACTTTTTTCTATCATGAACCTGTCATTGTTCTTTTGTAATGCAGTTGCAACAAATGTTTCATAGATACATTCATCCATTTTGCATTGAAAATTGTTGTTGGAATAATGTAGAAATGGGATTGAGATATTGTGAATCTTCCTAAGATTAGATGATTTCTTTAAGATCCAAGTTTATGGGATTTAGATTTGGGTTTGTTTGAGATAGTATCAACTATTTATGCAATCATCTTTCATTGAATTAATTGAATTCATGTTTACCATTCATGTGTATGTGTGTGCGAGCCTTTGTGCTCTGCAACTACTCCTCTATGATTTCTAAATTGGTATTAGAGCTAGAGTGGCCAGCTATGAGATCCCTTTGTGTCAGGTTGTGAAAACCCTTGTGGCTCACTGTGAGTGTTGTGATTACCTGGAGAATTGTGGAGATTGTGTGTTGGCTATGTGGTTAAAGTCCCAGTGTGTTTGTTGAATGAATTGTTGCATGTCGTTGTTGCGAAGAGCTTCCCATGTTTGTAAAATCCCGCCACAATTGATCGAACTTATGTGAAGAAGTTGACGTGGCTGCACTGAGATCAAAAGAGCCGTTACTGGCCCATGAGATTCGCAAGAATTGTGAGGTCCATATGAAAGGTTGATTTGATCGTCATGGATGTTTTGGTATTAGAGAAGAGGATCCTATGCTGGTAAAAGAGATGTGGAAGGAGTTGTGCATAGAAACTATTCCCTTTCCTCATACTCGAGATATGCTTGTGAATTAGAGTGAAACTTCCAATTGATAGTCATTGATGTGAAATCATGTAGTGGATCAATGTTTGGCTTGGTATATGCTAGTGCATCCCGAAGTGGAGTCGTTGCTGTAACACGTAAAGAATGTAGAAGGTGAAAATGCAGTGTTTGAGCTTCCCGTAAAGGGAAGACCAACGCAACTATTTGAAGCATTTGGAATTGGTCATTGAGAGAGAAGACACATTCCTGGGATGAGAAGAGGTGGATTCTCTTGAAATTGCTTCCATACTCATTATAGATCGATTGCTGTCGCGTGTAGAGAAGGTTCCCATGCTACCAGAAGAGGAGCATGTGCTGCTAGAAGAGGGATATTGTTTGTATGAGTGTAATGTCCTCTTCTAGTTAAGCACCAAAACACCCGCTAACCTACTTAATTCCCATAGGTTCGACCGAGTAATGCATAAAATGGAATTTACTGAGGACATTTGATACTTAGAACAGAACGAGACACTCCTCCAGTATTAAAGTCATCAGTATGATAAATAAAGACTTATTTCTCTAAGCTTAAAGTCAACATGAAATTAGAATTGCATGCATGAAAAAGTGAAGCGTAAACCCTAAAAGTGACATGAAAACCCTAAAAGTACATGCTAATCTATTTAATAAAGGTTATTGGACCAAAGGATGCATCTATGAATATTTTTGTTGATTTGGAGTTTTTGAGCAGTAGTAGCAAGTGCAGCAACAATAGTTGGGGTTGAAGACAACATCTTCAGCTAACGAGGGTTTGGAAGTAAAATATATCTTCCCTAGTCTCTTTTAGGGTAGGCCATCCAGGTCTACTATCAACATTCATTGTATCGTTCTATATTCAGTGATTTCATACCAACATAACGTCTTTTTGCAGGTTCACTTTTATAGATGTAGATTAGTTGGAAAACCCCAGTCGAAGGATTCGTTGGGATCCTTCAACTCAGTCCTTTCTTTGCATATTTCACCATTCCTCTCAGCAGACTCAGCACATAACACTGAGGGATTATCAGGCCATTGTCAACACCCTCAGGGCATCCAACATCAGATTTACAGGGGAAGAAGGGACATCACCCTCACCAACAAAAAAATTTGCTAGGGTTCTTGGAGGAGTCATATCCTCTACATGAACTAGACAATCTCTTCGGGAAGGAGAGACTATGATTCCTACAAATTCTCAACTACATCAGACACCTCCTTCATAAAAATGTTATCTTCAACTGGGAGAGAGTCTCCTTTGTAGCTGGGTGTCAACAGGAGAAAGGGAGCGCCATTACCTCACCTATCTAGTGCCAGATGCATGCAACTTATCTCTGAAGTACTATTATCTTATTTATCAATGGTAAGTGTACAACTTCTTTATGAAACTTTCCACCCTATAATTTCTCCAGATTTGCTATGTTTTAGGACATTTCGGCACACCAATTCCACATGCAATTTTTATTCAGTCTTTGCACATCATTGAGTGTATGAACAACAACTTATTGGTAAAGAACTATAGGATATTAGTTTGGGATATTACAGTGGTATCAGAGCATGTTCCTTGCCAACTATGGGCTTGAACATGAGAAGTAAATGAATACAGAAGAAGATACTTTTGTAACCTATAGGAGAACGAAGAGTAGGCACACTAAGGAGTAGTAATTTGAGGATATCCAGTTAGAAGATGCCAACTCAGACATGGACCCAACCGGTATACACTCTGGAAGAGGGAAAGGAACAAGAGAAGAGGAAGATAGGTTGGAATTTCATATCTTGGTGAATGCATTGAATGATCTAACTAAGGGATAGAAGGAAGTATTGCATCCAATAAACAGGTTGGATTTGAAGCCAAAACCATGTCATAGCAGTATACCTCTTTCACCCATAGATAGAGGGTCTACCAGTAGTAGTGGGAAGCATGCTTACACTAATATGCAAAACACACCCCATATATATAATAAGCTTTCCAGCAGACCTACTATGCCTCACTTCCAGGAATATGCAGTAGCAGGACCAATCATGCCAGTAGAACCTAGTGATCCATTTGGAGCTTACTTACAAGAGTACAAGGATTTGGGAGATGAGTTCCATGCAACAATGACATTATGAGACTTTTGCAATATCAAAAGTAGGAAACGACCAAGAAAATTTAACAAAGGATTTAACTAGAATTATGAGTTGCAGAAAACCTTGGGTAGATTGACCATCCCTAACTTTGATAGGACTCATGGAGGTTCAACAAGAAAATGGTTCTAGAAGTTATATACTTACTTCTAACTCAACCCTATGATGGAGACAAATTCCATTAAATTGTCTACCTTACATCTAGACGGAGAGGCTCATGAATGGTGGTACCATGGGCTAGTGACATTGGATCACAACACCATCGGTTCCTACAGTGAATTCACATAGAGGCTCATGGAGTGGTTTGAAAAAAAGGACCCAGAGATAAACTTTAGAGAGTTAGCTCAAATCAAATAGACAGGTAGTACCGAGACCTCCATCTTAGAATTTTAGAGAATAGTTTCTATGGTAACAGATGTATCCGAGAGAATATTGATTATGTTGTTTTCAGAGGCCTTAATAGAACCTTTACGGGGGGTGGGTGAAAGCCTACAAACCCTCCACTCTACATGATGTGATCAACAGAGCAAGAGATCTACAAGATTTAGTTCTGAAGAACAAGTTTCCACCTAAAACAAACTTTCCAGTAAAAGACAAAGACATAAAACTTTTTCAACATGAATGGCCAAAGAAAAATTTGTTGGATGATGACACGAGGAAATATTTGAGAAGGACAAAATTGTGTTTCACTTGTCAGGAACCACGAGTTCCAGGCCACAGGTGCTCAAGGAAGGCCAAATCCCATGTTGTAATCTCACAGATCACATAAGGTTACCAATAATACACATATAGAATCATATAAACATACCGAGACAAGAGACAAGAACAGAAAATAGAATAACAAATTATATTATAGAATCACATGAGGGTCCATACATATAGCAAACCGAACCAAGTTCTTTATCTAGCTCAACGGCCTATTATATATGATTACAAAATGATTATGAGTAACTACTTGTCGGCTCAGTCAACCGACATGACTTTTGGTGGCTGACCTAATCTACGATTAGTCGATTAACTCGACTAGTTGGCTCATCGAATAGCTCCTCCAACATCTCCCCCAGGAACAAAATCTTTCTTCGTCCCGAAGAAATAGGGGAGGTACAAAATTCTGCCTCAAGTAGCTTCCTTTTCATTGTTCTGTATTCATGGGTTGTGCAGTCTAATAGATGGTTTTCTCTGTACACATACTTTGACTATGGCTTCTGTCGAAATGTCTAGTTGGTGTTGAAAATATGCCCACTATGGAGAGCTCTCTGAATATCTATGGTCAAGGTTGTAAAGCTAGATATAGTCACCATTTTCTCATGAATTGAGAGTTCTACAATATTATTCATGTCGGGCCCCAAAAATTGGGATTTTTCATTTGCTGTGTCCTTTAGTATTTTCATTTGTGGATAGATTGTATCCATTTTGTTGATACTGGAAAGAGCCTAGTTTACCCACTGATGAGCTTGTCTCTCTAGCTTCTCTAGTTTCGTTGTTTCCAATACAATATAATGTTGTATTGTGCTTCACATTACTTCGTCAAGACCATATTGATTCTCTAGTGTCTTGATATGTTTGCTGGTTTCTCGATCCTGTTGAAATACTTGGCCATAGTGGGTGTACCAGATGTGCAGTACTTCTTCTGTAATAGCTGATTCCTCCAGATGTTCTTGCAGTACCTTGTGTGCTTCTGAAAATGAGGTGTACTTATGTCTTAATAACATAGGTGTTTCTTATTTTTTCTCTTCTTTCTTGGTCTGTAGTTGTGCTTGAAGGGTCGACACGACACTTTTGAATAGCTGGTATGCTTTCTCTAGTGGTTTGTCGGTGTTGGTCTCTGCTGGTCATGTTATGACTGTCTGTGTTAAAGACCTGCATTTAGTCAGGAATTCAACTTGTTTTGTCTTCAGTCTTTCAATTTGTTCTTGTCTTGTTTGGTTTCTTGTTGATGCTTCTTTGGTGAGTTCTCCCAAGAGTTGGTCCAACTATCCATCTCTTAGTTTTGGTGTTTTGACTACAGAAGCCGATCCTAACTGATGAAGGTGGATGACGGTTGATACCTGTTGTGGCTGGTGGTGCTCTTTTTTATTTTCTCTTTTCTTTTGCTCATATGTTTAGACTGATAGACCACTACTGATCCTGCTAGTACTAATGTTGGTTGTTGTCGTGGTGTTTGTTTTTCTTCAGTCAGTGGATTCTTAGTCGACTAAACTTCTGCTGTGTTAGGATTAGCTTATTGGGTTTCCTAAATGGGGTTTGTGGTTGTTTGTGCTTCCAATGGTGGTTCTGTATTATGAGGAGACTCTAGTGGTGGTGGTGGTGATGGTGATGGTGAATGGTCTGGAGTTATAGGGGTGGTTGGAAAATGACTTGTCGGCATGGGGTTTTTGAATTTCGGTTGTAGGTATACAGGGTTGTCGATTTCTTCATTTTCCACGAGGTTGTCGATTTCTGCATCTAGTGTTGCTTGGTTATTACCTTCGAGTGCAATTAATCCCCCATCTGCCTCATTGACAGGAATTTTTTGGAAGGTTGGTGTAAATGATGAAATGTGGGTTGTGACTACGATGGATGTCGGGTCGGGGTTGCGAATGAATGATGATTTGATAAGTCCCATAAATGTTGGTGGTGAAACTTGGTCGGTTTGTGGAGTGAGACTTTGTTGGGCAGAGCTCGAATCAACAAGTTTATGGGTGGTGGTGATCTGCTAGGCTTTAAGGAATAGATTTGGCAGTCTGTTGATATATTGCTGAAGTTCAACATCTTTATCAATTTTTTCCTTAAGGGTTTCAAGGATAATTTCATTGTAAATTGGTGATATGGTCATGGTTGAGTCTGGTGTTATTCTAGTCGGAGAAGGTCTTTGTGAGTCTGGAGTTAAATCGATAGGATTTATTTTGGGTTGGGTAGCAGTTCTTACCTTTTTAAGCCTGCCTTGCTTTTCTCCTGATTTGACAAACTGCTTGAATTGGTTCTCGACAGATACCTTGTTTATTGCAACATCCTCCAAAATGTCGACAACAGTAGAAAGTAGTTCTTCCTCATATTCTAACTCCTCTGATAAGATGAGTTTGCACTTACCCTTCCCTTTTTCCCAAGTTCCTTTCTTTTTCCTTGAAGTTGATATTTCCTTAGCTATTTTGTTCAAATTCTCCTTTGTCATGGCATATTCTGGGTTGTCTGATTGAATTTATTCCTCTATTTGTTCTTCTCCTTTCTCCTGCTATTGAGTCGGGACGATAATGCTTTGTTTTGTTGGTGTGACAACCTGTTGTTCAATCGGTAAATTTTCAATTTGGAGGGGGTTTTTCTCTTCAGTCAGACTATCTTCCGAAGTGAAAGTACTAATATGAAGGTTGAATTCATAGTATTCCTCCTTCTCCTGGTCGATCAATGGTTCTATAATGTGTTGATTACTTGCTTTTGTAGCCTCCAGTATGGTGATGTTGGTTTTGGACTGCCTTGCCAACCCTGTGAATATCTTCTCGACTGTTGGGTAGTAGTCGAGTGGCTTTGTCTTTGCTGTAGTAGACCCATGTTTATGCCATACTGCTATGTGGTCTAGCTCTAGTTGGATATGTGTTGTAGGAAGCAAACATCTTCCGATGTTTTGAGGCACCCTCCATCTGGCTATTTGGACTTTAAGATTTTGAAACCAGTGTTCCAGGAACACTTTGCTTTCTTCTTGTTCTAATGGGGTTCCAGCCATTGAAAAAGGCTTAAAGCACCACATATGAAACCTGCTTGGCACCAAGAAGTATTTATGCCCAACTGGACATAGGTGGTACATAGCTATCCATATTAAGAGTGATGGGAATCTGATTATTGCACCTGATTCCTGGAACTTCTCGCATATAGATTTGAGCACGTCGGCCATATATTGGGCCCAACAGTATATTTTTCCTGTGTTTTCTATGCAGTTGACATCTTCTAGCATGTCGAGCTTCAAATCGCAGCCGCGTCCTGTGACAATCAGGCCTGTGGATACGATTTTGGCCTCCATTTTGGGTGTGGTGGCTTGGATTTTCTCAACAATTAAACCTTTTGAGTTTTTCCATGTCGGTGTTCCCGTTCGTTTTTCGACCTATCCTTCTTTGATGCTTGCAGGAACATGATCACCTTTTTTGGATAGCTCAATAAGTTTGTAAATGGTTTCGGTTGATATTCCACTGGTCTGTCGAAGTAGAACTTCCCATTGTGGTATCGACTGATTATGAATTTTACAATATTTTCCTTTGTTCCTCCAAAACTTGCCATGAGAGGTGCATTCAAAAAAATCATAATGGTGTTGTGGTTTACCTTCTTTGCTTCCTTTGTCATCCTTGGCTTACCTTGGTAAGCCCATGCTTTGATTTCCGCCCAGTGTCGCGCCCATGAAACTTCCTGCACTTTCACGTTTTTAATGTTTCGTAATCATTTTACTAGTGGAATTACAACATATTCCAATTCTTTTAATTTGGATTTCATGGCTCTGGTTTGTGTTCGGGTCATTTTGTCAGTTTTCTGTTTGGCTTTCTTCTTAGTTGATTTGCTCATAGGAGTCTGGTAATTCTGTTGCTCTAGATATTGGTGAAACAGTATGTGATCTTCATCTGGCGTAGTATTTATAGGCGGAGCGGATGGCGATCTTGTCAATGTTGCTATTAATGGTAGATTTGATGGCAAGGGGTGCTCTAATGAAGGCTGATTTAATGCACTCTGGTTTCAACGCTCCTTCTAACTGTAGTCATGATGGGTTGATTTGACGTTTTGATCCTCTTGTTGATGTCGATGGTATGGTCGATTTGTAGTATGTCAATGGTAAAAATGTTGATTATTGTCGAATGGTGGTCTATTACGTTTGTCGAAATTCATTTTGGTTTTTCTTTGATTCTTTTTGGAGTTAGGTTTTCAATTTTTTCTAGTTTTTGTTAACAGTTATAAAACCGCTTTTCTTTTGATTTTTTTTTATAGTTTTGGTACGTTTTAGTCGGAAACTGTTTACTAGTTTCCGAAATATTGTGCCTTGTAATGTTCTTAGTCGAACTGATCCATTGGCATTGATTTCTTCGACAATGTAAAGTCCCATCCATTATCTGTGTAACTTTTTAGTTTTTCCTTTCACTCGACTATTGTATAGTAATTCAAGGTCTCCGACCGACAAATTCTTATTTTTAATGTTTCAGTCATGCCAAGCCTTCTGTTGTTGCTTTTGAATTTCTCGGTGTTGTATAGCAAGAAGTCGGTGTTATTCTAGTTTGGATAGTTGTATTAGTCGATCCTTTCTTGCTTCTTCAACATTGATATGTAAGATGTCAGCTATTATCGGTGTTTGTTATCGGAAATGTAAAGGAACCACTGCTTCTTGGCCATATACTAGTCGAAAGGGTGTTTGTTCGGTCGAATGTTTATATGCTATTCTGTATGCCCATAATACTGCAGGGATTTTATCGTTCCAGCCATCTTTGTTGGTATTGTATATTTTTGTTAGACCCCTTGTCAATGTTTTGTTGAATGCCTGTATCACCCCGTTCGACTGAGGGTGATAGGTTGTGCTTCGTCAGTGGTTAATTTTGAACTGTTCTGTTAGTGCTGTGATTTTTTTATTGATGAAGTGTGAACCTTGGTCACTAATTAAGGTTAGAGGGTAGCCAGATCTTGTAATTATTTTTTGTATATGAATTTGGCAGCTACCTCACTCGAGCAGGTGTCGACAGCTTCTGCTTTTGCCCATTTAGTGACATATTCTACTGCTGTTATGATCTACCTTGCAAATGTCCTTTTTGGTGGTACTGGGAATGGTCCTATGAAGTCGATGGCCCAAATTTCAAATGCTAAACTTGGATTTATTGATATCAAAGGAATCTACGTACTAGGTAATGGTTGACTTAGATGCTGGAAATGATCACATTTTCTAAAAAAAATTTACAGTCCTTGTAGAGTGTTGGCCACCATAGCCCTGATTGTTGTATTTTCTTGGCAGTTGTATCCGAATGAAAGTGTCCTCTCGCTGGTCCATAGTATGCTTCATGCATAATGCTTTCTCGTTCATGTTCTAACACACATCGATGGAGTACTTTGTCCAAACCCATTTTATATAAGAACACATTAATGAGACTATATGGTGCAACTTTCATGGCTAAAATTTGTTTCTTTTTCGTGCTCATTCCATTCGGTGCTTGACCCTTCTTAATAAAATTGTGCTATTTCTTCTAATTCTGCAGGAACAACGTCTATTCGAAATAAGTGGGCATCCGGCAGGTCATCTTCGACTCCTGTCGGTTCCTCCCTCATGTCGATCCTTGACAAGTGGTCAGGTCTGACATTCAATCGTCCTAGTCGAACTACTACTTCGAATTAAAATTCTTGGAATAGTAACAGCCAGGGACAGATTCTCCCGTGGTGCAAAAGTTTGTTGATGAGGTATTTCAGTGCTTGGTGATCCTTATAGAATATGAAGGGGATAGCTAGTAGTTAATATCGATACTTTTGAAGTGCAAAGACCATACCTAATGCCTCCCTTTATGTCGTTGAGTAATTGCATTTTGCCTTGTTTAATTTTCTGCTGCTGTATATGATTGGGTAATCCATTCCGTCTTCCCCAGGCTGTGTCAGAATTTCATCTATTTCTAGGCCTGAAGCATTAATATGCACATGGAATTTGATCGACCAGTTTGTAAATCTAAGAATGGGTGCTTCGACTAGTTTTATTTTTAATGTGTCGAAAGATGTATCACATTCTTCTGTCTAGTCAAACTCCTGATCTTCTCTTAACAATTATTCTAATGGGTAAGTCATATATGAATAGATTCGGATGGATTTTGTGTAATACCCTGTATGACCCAACAATACTCTGACCTGTTTTGCATTAACCGATGGTTTTAAGTCAGGATAATTTTTATTTTAGCAAAGTCGACCTTGATACCTTCCTTGCATACAATATTCCCTAGTAGGATTCCTATAGGGGTTAAGAATATGCATTTTTTTTATATTGAGGGATAACTAAATCTGTCGGCATCGTTCCAATATAAGCCTTAAACATTTACAATGGTCTTTCAGCGTCGAATAGATCGTCCAATCGACGAAGTATACTACCATTGTTTTATAAATGCATTCTTGAAATGTTTTGGCAACTATTCTTGAAAATACTGCAGGTGCATACTTGAGACCGAATGACATTACTATGTAAGCAAATGAGCCAAATTCATAGATGAAGATAGTCTTTTTTTGGTCTTCCTTGGCTATTGGTACTTGGTTATATCATGAGAATCCATCTGTAAATGAGTAGCATTCATGTACTAAACTTCATTTAAGATTTCATCTGCGTATGGAGTTGGAAATGGATCTGTTAGGGTAACTTTGTTTAACTCTCGGAAGTCGACACAGATTCATAGTTTTGTCAGGTCATACTTTTTCGGTTGAATGACCATTGGGATTTCTCATTCTGACTGGTCGATGGGGTGAATAATTCCTACTGTCAACATATTTTCGATCTCCTTTTTGACTATTTATTTATATTTATGCGCCAATTTGTAAGGTATTTTCTTGATATTTTGGGAATCAGGTTTGATGTCTATATTCATCTCACCCATTTCTGCTACTAATCATTTTAAGTCTTTGTAATCTCGTGCAAAGACATCTTGGAATTCCTTTAATAAGTCAATGATTTATGTAGTTTGTTCTTCATTCCAATAATCACCAATTTTTGCTATTTTCGGTCTATTATCATTAGAAATGTTGATTTCTTTAGTTTTTACTTTTGCATCCATCCATTCTAATGCTTTACTTTCATTAATCTATTGACTACCTTCTTTGAACTATGAAAATGTTGCTAGACAGTCTGATGGCGTCATCCTATTGGTATCGACTTTGTTAGTTGATTCAATTTTGAGTATCGTTTTCACTGGTTTGATCATGTTTTGGTGATCAGATTTTCACTGAATGCTTTTCCCATGTGTATGTCCATTTTCCAATTGGAGTCTTGTTGAATGAGGTATTCTGTTAGATCGAATGTTATGGCATGTTGCGCTTGGTCGGCTTTTATTTTGTGTCGACTTGTTAGTAGTTGGTTGTATAAATGTTTTTATTTGTTTTATAGCTTGGACTAATTTTTCGTCTTCTGGTATAAAAGCTAAAGCCCTTAATAACATTTTCTCTAAGTTCATTCCACAGGAATGTTTCACCTCGTGCTTCTTCCATTTTATACCATTTCTTAGGTCGGTCATCTAATGTCGAGGTAAACAGGTGTGGCTATATACGCTCATCTTTGTAACCAAGTCTTCTCCATTCTTTTTCACATATTATTATATGATTTTTCTAGGTCTTTCCCTTGGATGAAGACATGTATTTGTGCTTGTTTTGTTAGCTTCCTTCCTCTGAACCTTTCTACGAAGAAAGTCAAAGTTGTTGTCCACATTTGCAGTCTCTAATGATGGGTGTCCCACCATCGAGTAGCTTGTCTTGTAGACATTTGGACCAGGCTTTGAAGTTGACCATGTTCACCTAGGTTCTTAGAGAACTATTCTACATGGAGAAATGGTGATTCTCTTTATTTATATCGAAGACTCTGTTTATTATCTGTTTTTGTTGGTGCTAAAGAGGGATATTCCCTTATTTTTTTCTCAAATATTTTTGTAATAGTCGATATGGAAAAGCATTGTCAAGTTGGTTTCTTCTGGATAGATTGAATGGTCCAACAACCCCTTTCTTGTGTTTCATAGTTTTTAATTTCCCAATCATAGTTTTGCATCTGAGTTATATCCAGCCGAGTCCTAGTTCCCGAGATGAAGTTCTCCATAATTATTAGGTTCAGTACAATATTCATTATTTTGAATCTAGTAGATTTGTCGAACATCGACTTCTTCACTAATAGTTTCAATCCAAGTTTCTCCTTGTGAAGGATGAATGTGGACAATCACTTTCTGTCCATTCCCTTGTAGTTTTATCCTTTCTTTGTCTAATGAGATAGATGCCTTCATTTTTCTACCCTAGGGGCATCCTACCAGAGCTGGAAAGGAGTTGGATCCTTCCTTAGGGTCAATGATTTCAAAATAGACTTTTGTCGAGATTCCTTTTATCGTTGTATCGACATTTCTCCAAACCCCAATGGGTTCAATCAGTCCTTGGTCGACCAACTTTAAATATATGTCTAATTCATTCAGTTGGGGCCTACCCAATTGTTCCCATGTATATCTCATCATGATATTTACTTGGGATCCAAAGTCGAGAATGGCTTGTCGAACATGGTAACCTTCTATTTCGAGATCGACAAGTGGATCGGCGTCATTCTTGTCTTTTTTTATTTAAGCTGCATATACTCTTAGTCCATTTATTTGTATCATTTTTGTTTTTAATATTGTGTAGTATATCAATGAATTGTGCCACCAACTTATCTTTATGTATTAGGTTCAATAGTTCATAAAGTGTGTTCTACAAATGGTCATCGACATCTTCTTGTCTAGCAAATTATTGAAACATGCTTGATGCATCATTATACAATTTTTTTTGCTTTATAGGGTTAGGATATTCATTTTTATATTTAATCTTACTTATTCTTGGATTGTCACCTCCAGTTTTCGTTCCTTGTCTAGTTACTATGTGTAGGTTCTTTGTGCACATTATATCACTTTTTTGAAGACAAGACAAGACATTAACATTGTTCTTTTTATTAATTTTGTCAAGTATGGTAGGACAATCTTCCAATGAGTGGTCGCCCACACCACAACTAGCACAAAATTTTAGGTCGGTTCTGTCTTTATATGGACAATCCGCATATCGGTGTCCTTATTTATAGCACGTGAAGCATTGAATCGGTCATCATGGTCCATTGTCACGATTTCCAGAGAATCATCCTCGACCTCCAAATCCTCCACGATGGTTATCGAATCGACGTTCGTATCTATGGCCTTCATATCGTCGATTGTTTGGTATGTTTTGTTTGTTGGAGACACTATTATTGTTCTAGGCCACGACGTTTGTTTGGTAGACTGCCTCATAGTTTTGTCGGTTCTTCAGATTTAAGTGGAAATCAACTGTTGTGTGGTTCTTAACTTCATAGATCGCACACCAAGAAGTTTTGTCATTCTTCATGTTGTATGGGAAATATTTTTCCGTATGATCTCCATGCTCATGACAGATATGACAAAAAAAAAAATTCTGAAAAAAACGAACGTCTTGTTGACTTGCATCCCGTCGACAATTATCTTTGGTGTGGCCGACTGTAGAACATTTTGTGCACCATATCTCTTGACCCTTGAGGTTCAGTTCTTGCAAGTATTTCTGCATGATTTCTAACTATTCGTCAGTTCGTACGTCGACAACAGGGTATGTTGGGTAGTCCTCATCCATCTCTACCTGTAGAGATTTTTTCAGTGCTTCTTCTTACATTTTAAATGTCTCCAAACTTATATGTCGTCTGATCTTTTGGAAGAGCCCTGCAAGAAACCATTGAATCAGTAGTTGTTCATCAATCACATAGTCTATTTCGCTTAGAATTTCTTTCCATCTTTTATCATAATCTCGAACGGTTTCTGTTGGTTTATGAACTGTAGACTTGAGTTTTTTCTCTACTAGATGTTTTGCATCTGGTGTTTTGAAGAAGGACAACAATTGCTGCTTGATCTCTAATTTGGATGCATTAGGTGTTCTTTTGGTATAGGTCATATACCAAGTTAATGCTCTTTTCCATAGTGCACCTACAAATTGTGCCATTTGTCTATCCTAATTTGTAACTTGATTGGCCTCCCATGTCGACTCGCAGATAAACCAATTTCATCTGGGGTCTTCATTGCCCTCATAGAGGGGAATGTGTGCTGAACCATGCCCCATGTCCACGTCGGCTTCTTCTTCAGGAGGTGGCAGTGGCGGTGGTGGTGGTGTGGGTAGTGGGATATTCCATGTATCTCTTTGTCCACATCTAGTCTCGATGAAACTTTCGTTTCCATCAAATATTTTGTTTGTCGGTTTTGTTTCGACAGCTTGTCGGTCAGATTTGACTTCTTCTGTCAATGTCCAACTACACAGTTGTGCTCATGAGTCTGACTGGTCTGTGTTTTGTAAATATGTGTTTGGCAGGGGGGCACTGCTTCATGTCTGGGGTAGAGTAAATGGATGCTTTGGTTGGACGGGTACGCCTGAAGTGTAACCCAATTTCCTTTCTCTAGTCGACGAATCACTAGATGATTTTCATCATTAACGTCGTCATTTAGTTTGCTCCATATACCGAACTCACCAGCTCTTAGTCTCAGGTCCTCCTCGACAATGTCCTGCATTCAAGTACTCAGATTTATCAGAGACAGAGGTCTTACCTCCTGGGGTATTTCTAGTTGGAGAGCTTCTCGCTGCTCTATCCATAAATCTTCTTCCATTGGCAACAAATCTTCATCTACGCCTTCTTCCTGTCAGTCATGATCCGACTGCAGTGGATTTTCCTGATGCTCTATCACCCTGGAAACCATTCTTATTTGGAGCGCTATAGATTGTTCTCGTATCTCTTCCCTTCTTTTCTGCCTCTTCTCCCTTTCTATATTTTGTAGGTCTAATGTACCTTTATGAGTCATTGTCCGCTCAATTTCCTTCTTAGCTCGATTTTCATTGCTAGTGGTGGTATCTCTTAGGTCGACTAGAATATTTTTATTCTGCCTCGACACATGGCCAGCTACACCCCCATAGCATAGTTGACGCTTTAGTAAGGTTAGATAGTTCTGTCTATTTGTTCAGGAAGTACTCCCACTCCCTTTCAGCAATAAATTTTTCCCACGCCTTCTGTTTTTCTTCCCAGTTAGTGTTTGCAGGCGGTTCGATGAGTGATGTTCGAGGTTTGACTATATGACCTACTCCTCTATTGATTAGAAATTTGAACAACAGGGCCGGTAGAGAACAAAAAAATTGCTCAGTAAAGTAGGTATAGAATCGTTTTTCAATATTTTCAACTAAAACTCTCTCCTCTACTGCTTGTTCTTGACAGAATTCGTCTGCAATTTTCTCAAACCACTCCGACAAGTTTTTTCTTCCTCCTTAGATCAATTTCTTAAATAATTCTTGGTCTTCAGTTGCTTTTACATTCATCTAATATTTTTTTCAACAACTGAGGCACCGATTCCACAAATTTCTCATGGGTTTCGGTGAAGAATTTCTCCTTCGCTTGAGCAATGGTCAATCTGTTACTTCTCACGTAATTTTGTAAATAATTTGCAATTTTACACTCCCACCAATTCTTAATCTCTTGCTCTGATATCATTTATGTATGGTCATGTCATCCGCATATGTACTACCAACAACGGAACCAATGTTGTAATCTCATAGATCACATAAGGTTACCAATAATACACATATAGAATCATATAAACATATAGAGATAAGAGACAAGAATAGATAGTAGAATAACAAATTATATCATAGAATCACATGAGGGTCCATACATATACCAAACTAAACCAAGTTCTTTATCCGACTCAACGGCCTATTATATATGATTACAAAACAGTTATGAGTAACTACTTGTCGGGTCAGTCAACCGACACGACCTTTGGAGGCTGAACTAATATTCAATTAGTCGTTTAACTTGACTAGTCGGCTAAGCGACTTGATCCTCCAACAACCCAATATATAGAGGTTTATTCATACAGTGAAGGGGAGGAATCCGAACAGGAAACAATAGAGGAATTGAGAGAAGTAGAGGAGGAGTCACTTTAGGGAGAAGCACTAGAGGGAGTTATTGGTACATTATCTAGAGTACCTAGGTTTCATACTCTCGAAGTCAGAGGATTAGTATAGGGCCACAGGGTAGGTGTGTTGATTGATGGGGGAGAAACCCACATATTCATTGATGTAGCATGGATGGCTAAGTGGGGTATTCAAATAGAGAAATTTGAGAGATTCACTGTAGCAATAGCAGTTAATAATAACATAGAGTGCAACTATTGGATTCCAAAATTGAATGTCACATTAGGGAACTACAATATGATAGACTCATTTTATGTGGTGATTGTGGCTGATACAAATGTAGTATTAGGGATTCAATGGATCTACTCAATAGGAAAATATACTATGGATTACAGGGCAATGGAAATGGAATTTTAGGGGCAGGATGGAAAACAAGTAGTTTTGAGGGGCATGAACACTTATCCCCCCAAACCAGTATCATCACAAAGAATGGAGGTTGTATTTAGACAGGGAGACATAGAATGGTCAGGTGAATGCCTTGTCACTTTTAGGAAACCTCTTAATAACAACACCAAACATCCAACATATATTCAGCCACTATTGCAGAAACATGAGAGGTTATTTAGAGATATTCCAGCATGTCAACCACTAGATAGGGGATTCAAGCATATTATTGAGTTGGAGGAGGAGACACAGGAATTCATCACCACTCCATACAGACATCCCAAAAGATACAAGTATGATATCAAGAAGACAATCAAGGAATTACTGGAACTAGGATATATTTGGCCGAGTTCTAGTCCATTTGCATCATCAATGGCCTTAGTTAAAAAGAAATATGGCACCTTATGGATGTGTATTGATTACAAAGCACTCAACAAGAAGACCATCAAAAACAGGTATCCCATCACTAGGATTGATGAATTAATGGATGAGTTACAGGGGGGAAAATACTTTTCAAATATTGATCTTTGATCAGGGTACCATCAGATCCCAGTAAGGGATTAGGACATTTCAAAGAAAAATTTTCATTACCACTATGGTCACTATGAGTTCCTAGTCGTGTATTTTGGATTTACCAATACCCCAAAAACTTTCCAATCTTGCATGAACCACACCTTCAAGGCTTAGTTATAGAAATATCTACTGGTATTCTTTGATGATATTTTGATTTACAGTAAAAATTGGGAGGAACATCTGAAACTCGTGGATGAGGTACTAAAAATCCTAGAAGAACAGTTACTTTACACGAACATGTCTAAGTGTGAGTTTGGTATGAAAGAGATGTTGTATCTAGGGCATACAATCAACGTGAAGGGGGTACAAGTTCACATGGAAAATATTCGAGCTATCTTGGATTGGCCTACACCAAAGACACCGACAAAACTGAAGGGATTCTTAGGCCTTTGCACATATTACAGGAGATACATAAAAGGGTTCTCTCAATTTGTCGCATCACTCACTGATCTTACAAATAAAGGGGAATTCACATGGACAAAAGTGGCACAAAAAACCTTTGAGAAGATGAAAACAATCATGAGTTCTTGTCTAGTTTTGGCACAACCATATTTCTCCCAACCATTCATAGTTGAGTGTGATGCTTCAAGAGAGGGACTAGGGGCGGTATTGATGCAAAACCATCACTCGATTGCATTCGAAATCCGGAAACTTAAATACTATGAACGTTACTACTCTATATATGATAAGGAGGTGTTAGCCATCCTACATGCCTTAACAAAATTCAGACAATGATTGGTGGGAAGCAAGTTTAAAATCAAGACAGATCACAACAACATCAAATGCTTCTTGGAGCAGAAAGAATTGAATGTGTGCCAACAAAAATGGGTCAGCAAGGTACATGCATATGACTTTGAAATAGATTATGTTAAGGGGAAAAACAATGTTGTAGCTGATGCTTTATCTAGATGACCAACCTCATTATCACTCATGATTATATCTATGTATTGGAGGTCTCTTCTCTTGGTAGAATATTCCAGAAACAAGTTTGCTTGTGAATTACTGGATGGACATATACATGATGACAGGTACATGGTAATTGACGACATCATCTATTACAAGGGTAGGATCACTAATACATTTGGGCAGATTTTTCCACGAAATATTTCCATGTTTTGAACATTCGTGGATTAATACTTCATTTTTTTTTATCTTGGCGGAAAAACCGTGGCAATATCGATGTTTTTAATTTTCGAAGAAACTTTCGTCTCTATATCGACGATATATGGATATCTTTAATTTAACATTCTTATTTATTTAAATCTAATTATTTGAAAGGGGGTACAGTTGGGACCTCATTGCGGGAAATAAAATGAACTTATTTTGACTTACATATTGCCATTTGAGGTACTTTATATAGATTCCACGAGATCACTTTGACTAGCTGAGCATACTACATTTGGCGAAAGCCTTCAAATGCAAGAAGAAAATATTCAAATTATTGGATTTATGGCAGAGCAGGGCAGGCTATATGACGATAGGAGATCTAATTTTTTATGGACAGAGATCAGAGCAAGCAATTAAGAAAAGGAATCACTTGGGCAAGAATTAAACAAAATATTTAGCATAATCTCATATATAATGAATGCACCTACGGAAAACTAATACAATTAATCCTTTAAACTACTAGTAGAAATCACACTTGCCAAATCAATGCCAACTTTCAACGACTCTCGGCTCTTTATGTGCAG
The DNA here is from genome assembly GCA_001517045.1 of Pseudotsuga menziesii. Classification (NCBI taxonomy): domain Eukaryota; kingdom Viridiplantae; phylum Streptophyta; class Pinopsida; order Pinales; family Pinaceae; genus Pseudotsuga; species Pseudotsuga menziesii. The sequence continues at coordinate 744,818 of LPNX010558788.1, forward strand.
GTCAGTAAGCATGCATCCTTTTTTGGCCGTAAATAGTTTTTTATTTCCATGTCTTAGGAGGCCGACCTCATCACCAATTTATTTTTGTTATCATTAACCAAAATTTATTTAATTTTCCACATCATCATCATTTTAATTTTATTTTTTTATGCCAAGACTTGGCCTTCTCTTATGCCCGCATACCCTTTTTCAACTTCTCGTATGGGGGTCTTTGATATTCCAATAAGTATGCCTGCACTGTCCATATTCAAGGGGCCACTAGGTGATGTATTTAGATGCCCACAAGGGCTATCTAGATTCCCACAGCTCACACCAGGATGCCCACAGGTGGCCATAAGGGATGCCCGTAGGTGGTGCTAAGAAGATGCCCACAATAGGCAATATCTTATGCCCGCAATACTTTCTATCATGCCCACAATTTTCCTCATTTAGCATGCCTGCATGATCTTCTGGAGATGCTCGTAATATTTTCCTTGCCCACTATTTTATCATTCCCACAGCCATCTCTATCATCAAGTTTTCTTGTCTATTGTCATGTCACCATCTCCTTGTCATCTTTGCACCAACATCTTTGTCTTTCCCAAATCATATTCAAATGACCACAGAATGGGTCATTTGACTCTCTAGATGTTCCATGCTTGTCATGCATTCTTGTCAATGTCATTATGCATGTCCTTAGTCATCTTTGTCCTTCATGTCTTGTTCCAATTACACCTTGCCATGTCATCATGGTTTGACACCTCTTCGAATCTCTGTTTGTTATTTATAGTTTTAATGAAATAATCAATTAAAACTTCTTCAAAACATTGCATCTCTCCAATAGTAAGATGTGTCTCTTCAAAACGCTGTCTTAATTCTTTTTATTAAATTTCTGTTTATTTTCCTAAATACATTCCTGTAGCTTCTTATTTAATAAACTTTGTTTATTATTTTTCACTAACTTTGTAGGTCCATCTTTTGCATATATGACCATCATAATGCAAACTAAAAGTATGGCTGGATAGCCACCTCAACAAGGATTAGATCCATGTTGCCTTTTGAACTTTTTGATACACATGCATTATCTAGAGATCATTTGAAAATAGGCTTCAAAACTGTTTAATTTAACACTTGGACAAAATTGTTTTTAACTTGTAAAAACAATTTTTCTTCTACTTTGGAAGATTGATTTCTCCCTCATGTGATCACCATAAGAAAACCTACAAGCATGGCTAGATAGCCATTTCAACATTGAACAAGACCATATCACAAGATAAATCTGTTGACACACACACAACCTCTGGCAAGCATTTCAAAATAGCTTCTCAACCTCTTTTGAACATCAAAACATATTTCTTCCCATTTTGGTAGACTCCTATTTCACACGTGTGAAAACTCTATGGAGACTTGAAGTCATGAGCAGATGTAAAACTTACCAAAGAATGGATCCATGACATTTGATAAATTTACCTGCACAAAGACAACCCGTGGCTGGCATTTCCAACTGACCTCTCAAACTCCTGTTTTTAACACAATCAATTTTCTTTTGTTCTCACTATGCAAAATATTATTTTTCCTATTTTTGGTAGATTGATATTTTGCATATGAGACCATCATAAGACAACCTAAAGGTATGGATGGATAGTTAGTTCACTAAGGAACATGCCTATGCTACTTGATGAGTTTTATGATCAGAATAAACCCTCCTTGTGGGCATTTCAAAATTCCTTTTCAATTTCCTGAATCTAACACAACCAATTTTCTTGAGTTCTTAAAATGCAAAAAATAATATTTTTCTTACTTTTGGCAAATTTATATCTTTGTCATAAAACATGCCACATGATAACTGAGACCATGGTTAGATGCACCCATGAACAATCTATAGCCTAACACTTTCATATTATTTTTCTCATCATCCTATGAGATAGGGAGGGCATTTCCTTGAGGCCAGTGAGGCAGTTTTGCTACTACTAGAATAGTACAAAACAACCTAAAACTATGTTTTGGCATACCATTATCTTTGCCATCAAACATATTCCTTGAGAACTAAGACCATGGTGAGATATCCTCTTCAACAATCTGTAGGATGATAGCTTCAGATAATTTTTATCATACAACTATAAGGTACGACGAGTATTTTCCCAAGGCCACATGAGCCAGTTTTTCCAACACTTGGACAATTTTCTTAGTCTAGTCCAATCTGCCTAAAACACTATTTTGGCAGGTTCATAACTTCTTCCTCAGCTACTTCCAAGACAATCTGAAGACATGGTCATGTAGGAAAAATATTGATCTACAAGACCCCCATATGGTGCGGGCATTTTGCTTCAACACACAATTTGTGGCGGGCATTTTCTCAAGGCTACTTGAGCTAGTTTTCCAGCACTTAATAATTTTTAGGACTTTCTCCAAAATTTATTCTGAAACCTCATTTTGGCAAATTCATAACTTTAGCTTCAGACATTCTTAAGGAGAAATAATACCATGGTTAGGTAGAAAAACCAACACACTACAAGACCCCTATGTGCTGTGGGAATTTACTCTAACCCATAATTTAGGGCAGGCATCTTTCTGAGGCTACTTAGCCATTTTCGCTTGCTCTGGCACAAACCCCTGTTTTGGTAGGTCCATAACTTCTCCTCAGGCACTTTTAGGACAAAATGAAGACATGGTCAGGTAGGAAAAACAACAATCTACAGGACCCCCATGTGGTGTGGGAATTTATATTCTCCTATAAATTATGGCGTGTATTTCACTAAGGAAAGTTTTACTAATTTCCCCATACTTAGTCATTTTCCTGTTTTTCACCAAATTACCATATTTTTCCAAAATGATTGTCATTAATGTTGTCATCAATGACAATCCTATTCATCACAGTCTTCATGTTTTTCTTTATAGAAATTCGTATATAATATACTGCATTTAGAAATATACTTATATCTAATGTATTTGACAAGTTACTGTTTGGTATGGTGTAGGTAAGAAAATTACTTGTCACTACAAGGATTTTTCACTATAAATGAAAATGCAAGGACGCTTGCTTAGTTTAGAGCGGCATTAGAGGTGAGGGAAGATGGAAAATGTTATTGCCCTTGCTCTGATTGCAGGGGCTTGCAAAGAAGAAGAATTTTAATAACGACAATTGAAATACATTTTAGGGAGAAGGGGCATGCCGAGGGGGGTTATGAATATCGTCCCTTGGTAAAAGGTTATTCAATTTTTAATGTATTCTATGTAATAGTCATCATGTCATGAATTTCATTAAAATGTATTATCATTTTTTTATATGTTCTATACACACTAATTTTACTACATTGTTTGTAAATATATAGACAATGCCCCCAAAATGTCGCCTTCTAGAGAGTTATTTGCCAAGTACTAGCAGAAATACTCATTTACAGGGTGACGAACATCTAGATCAGAATATTGAAGCTGATCAAGTTCTTAATGATGATATGGATAGAGATAATGTTAGTGATACAAATCAGAAAGATGAGATACATAGATTGATCCAAGACACATTTGCTCCAATGGATGAGGACAACCAAGATGATAGTCATGATGTTGATCCTCTACTCGAGAAGTAACGTCAACCTCTTTATGAAGGTTCAAAAACAAATCTTCTATTTGCTATAATGCTATTAGTGAACTTGAAGGTTTTGAATGGTTTATCAAACATCTGTCTCACATAGATACTAAGGTATGCAATTTGTTAATTATTTATGTCTGCATGTTCACATGTACATAAAGGGTTGAAATTTTTCCTATATTGCTATTGTTGTCTAATTTGTAAAGTATGGATGTGATATTGATGATTAATATTGTTTACATTGACTTATTCTTTTGAATTTTGTAGATTGTTAGGTGAATTTCTATTACCAACGTGATAGGCTCATAGGATGATGAGAAAAAGTATCTGAACGTGATAGGCTCTACTATGTTGGTTGGTGCATCCAACCATGGTTTCATATTTCCCAAAGAGACTTTGAGGAGGAAGATATCAATCTGCCAAAAGTGTCTCTCACCTTCATTTGCACTACCCCAGTAAAATGCCCACCAAGCTTAGATGATGAGGTTGTAGGGGACAAGATTGGCATGGTTGATTCAGCATGATATTCCTCACATTTTGGATGTCTCACTCTCCAAGTTTGATGAAAAAAATAAAATCACCTTGGTGACTTAGGGTTTGAAGAGATTTGTTTGTGTCAATAAGCAGTTTGGAAGACCACTTTCAAATGCCTGCTAGATGTTGGGTGTATGTCAATAGGTTCATCAATTGGCATGGATTTGTTCTTTTTTGAAATGGCTATCCAACCATACTTTTAGGATAACTTACAATGGTCACATATGCAAAATATCAATCTGCCAAAAGTAGGAAAAATACTATTTTGCATATTGAGAAACACAAGGAAATTGCCAAGTGTTGAGAACAGGATTTTGAGAGGTCGTTTGGAAATGCCCACCAAGGGATGTCCTTGTGAAAATAAATTTATCAAATGTCATGGATCAAAGGCCACCTGGACCAGTTTTCCAACACTTAGCCATGTCCAAGAATTTCTTCAAGGTTTATCCTGAAACCCTATTTTGACAGACTTATAACTTTCTCCTCAGAAAGGATTAAGTCAAACTGATACCATGGCTAGATATCCAGTTCAATAAGCGATATCCTGATATGGTGGTGCAAGCATTCTATTCAAACCATGAATTATGGCCGGCATTCTCTTAAAGCAGTTTGACTACTTTTTCATACTTGGTCAATTTCCAAAGTTTCACAAAGTTTACTGGTTGACATCTTCCTCCTTAGAGACTCTCTGGTGAGGCAAGTGACATGGTTGTATGATCCATACAACACTCTAGAGACTCACATTATCAATACATTTTTCACATCATCCTATGAGGCATGGCGGGCATTTCCTTAAGGCCGCTTGGGTAGATTTAACACCAATTCCATACTTAGACAAATTTCTCAATTTGGACTAATTTGCCTAAAACACCCTTTTGGCAGGTCCATAAATTTTTCTTCATCCACTTCCAAGAAAATATGAAGACATGGTCAGGTAGGACAAAGACCAATATACAAGACCCCCATGTGCTGCGGGCATTTACTCTAACCCATAATTTAGGGCAGGCATCTTTCTGAGGCTACTTAGCCATTTTTGCATCCATCGATGAAACACCTTGTTTTGGGAGGCCTGTATCTTTCTCCTGAAGAAATATTAAAGCAAACTTAAATAATGAATAGGTATCCAAACCAACTATCCATAGGATGGTACCATGGTGTGGGAATTCTTCTCAAACCATGAATTGTGGTGGGCATTCTCTTAAGGCTGCTGAGACCAATTTTGACTAAGCGGCTGCTAAGACCAATTCTTCCTTAAATATCTGTTGTAGTTTGGTGAGGCAAGTGACATGGTTGTATGCTCCATACAACACTCTAGAGACTCACATTCTCAATACATTTTTCACAGCATCCTATGAGGCATGGAGAGCATTTCCTTAAGGCCACTTGGGCAGATTTAACACCAATTCCATACTTAGACCTGCTTCTCAATTTGGTCTAATCTACCTAAAACACCCTTTTGGCAGGTCCATAAATTTTTCTTCATCCACTTCCAAGACAATCTGAAGACATGGTCAGGTAGGCCGAAGACCAATCTACAAGACCCCCATGTGCTGCGGGCATTTACTCTAACCCATAATTTAGGGCGGGCATCTTTCTGAGGCTACTTAGCCATTTTTGCATTCACTGGTGAAAAACCTTGTTTTGGCAGGCTTGTATCTTTCTCCTCAATAAAGATTAAAGCAAACTCAAACCATGAATATGTATCCAAACCAACTAGCTATAGGACGGTACCATGATGTGGGAATTCTTCTCAAACCATGAATTGTGGCGGGCATTCTCTTAAGGTTGCTGGGACCATTTTTTACTAAGGCTGCTAGGACCAATTCTCTTAAGGCTGTTGGGACCAATTCTCTTAAGGCTGCTAGGACCAATTTTGACCACTTTTCTGAAAATTTTCCTCATGGAAGGGTGGATTTTGTATAGTTGGGTGGTCTCAATTTTTTTTGCATGGCATCCTTGGTAATTTCGGCATGCCAACTCGAGGTGAACTCTATTGTTGTAGTTTTTCTTCAAGAGTTTTTTACCTTGGATATTTTAGGGTTTGGTCTAACTTGGGCATTTGCAGTTATGGTTGCAGCTGGAGTGACGGTTAATTATTGTTCACGGGGTGGTGTCTTAGCTATCTTTCATCCACAACTACAGTTGGATCAAGTAAGTGATTTTTCTTTTCCTTATGAGAATTGTAAATTGTAATGTGTAACCCTGGAATATTTTCTTTGGCTTTTGCAGGCTTTTATGAATTTATCTATGAAAATGAGGGTTGTTGTTATGCATCCCCAAGTTCTATTTTTCATCCTTACATCCATGTGATATACAATGAGTAATGATAATTGAATATATACATATCAACAAAAACCACAAGCCCCATTATTGTTGTACAGGATAATGCACTTAATAACCTTAGGTCTGGGGTTACCAACATACTCAATTACTTGCAGACAATTGACTTCTAAAGTGCAGAATAGGAAATAGGAGGGTTAGAAGGACTTACTTATTAAATGAAGGTCGATCCTTGCTATCCTCTTCCTCTCTGCTCCACTTCCAAAGTCTTCAGGATTGCTCCTCTTTCACCTGTCAATAAACACTCTTCCAGATACAAGATGATTCATATACATGTAAGCAGGTTAGATAAAACATATATCATACTAAAATATAAAAATTTATCAAACCACAAGACATGAAACACATATGGAAGAAGTAATCTCTTTATTATCAATAATAGAAAGAGTTAAGGTTACAACCCAACGTCTGAGACAAGGACTCCTCTGCAACTAAAGGATTATGAGTTCACTGCTCCAAAGAAATATGTATACAATCCACCAGCATAACTTTTCTCTCCAAGTCTATATATCTAACACCCTCCCCAAGGCCTATATTTATATGGGGGAAATAAGGCAGTTTCGGAGGTTGAGGCAGTTAAGGTGATTAAGGGAACAATGCTTAACTAATCTCAAGCCAGTGCGTGTTTTTATGTTTAAATGTTAAGGGAAACATTCACGGGTATGTAGTAGAGCAACCCGCGAATGATTCGCGACTCGTCATAAGGGAAACCCGCGAATACCTAGATTCGTGACTTGCATCAACCAGGACTCGCGAATGACTCGCGAGTTGTACAATGGGAGAGTCACGAATACAACTTAACATGTCAAAATGGCAAAGTAAACAGCTGGGTAAAGGAGTAATGTATCATAAGCAGCTCATCAATAGTACCCTGGGCAAACCTCAATCCATAGATGTCCTTTTGTGTGACAACATGAGGAATGTCGGCACTCGGATGGAGAGGTTCCATTTAGGCGGATAATAACAATTATCATGATAAAGATGAGGGAAACTCAATGTATGAAAATGGAAACCACTTGTAACTCAATAGGCAGTAATCTAATTGGTGGATAATTCAGAGAGGGATATCTCACTATTTATAGAGTTTTCATACGCAAGATATTCAATCGATCAAAGAGAAGTCAAAAGGTCAGATTTCTGAATAAAACAAGTTTGATTTTACAAAGTTTGGTGGGACGATCATGGAGGGGACCATTGGGTAATGGAGTCAACAATCCGATATGAAATATGTTGCAGGAGGTAAGGAAACATGAAAATTTACGGACAGAGGCAAGATATTCATCCATCCTTCATTCTAGAGATATTTAGCAGGTGATTAGCAGATAGGAGATAACAATCCATCACACAGAGCACCTAACCAGGGTGAATTCTGCATGAATTTAGAATAAAATGTTCGAAAATGCTTAAACAATGGGTCGAGAGCATACAAGACGAATTCTGGACCATATACACTAATGCTCAAACATGAAAAGCAAATACAAAGTGGAATGAAAAACAAGATAAACATTCACATAAAGACGTTACTTATTGAAGAAAAAGACGACACATGAATCTTTGCCATGAAAGGATTATCATTCCTCTGCAATTTTATTCATATATGGAAAGCTTGAAACACGTTACAGTGGGGAGCCTTTGCTCTTGAAAATTCCCAACCCTTCTCTCCTCTGTGGGGAGCAATTTATACTATCTCAGTCCCTGAGGCTAATCCTCGAAACAGGACATGAAACTGTTTACAGTCATAATCAACTACTAACAACTTAGAGAGTGGTACTATTGCCACGGTTTACATATATTAAAAAAGACATTATATATGGAGCTAATGTGCTTGCTCGGTTTGGATGGCATCACGTTGATTCTATTTCTAAGTTTGTAGGTCATGAAAACGACGTTAAGGATGCTTCTGATGACTCACTGCTAACTGGGATCGACCACTCATCTGTCTGTCGAATCAACAACATGTCCTTCCCTGGGTGTGTGTAATTTCGTGCTCAAAGGCACCTTTCTGCCTGGTTTCTGGACTGGCAAAGGATTTTATATACTTTCAATGCTTTTCCTTTTCTACAACCCCCCTCTGTCCTGGTAATACTGTTGTATAAGGGGACTTGGAGAAGGGTAGCTTTGTACTCCCCACCTCCCATGGTGCGGGTTCTCCTATAGGTCATAGAGTAGGGGGTGTCTTCCACCTCCTCACCACCTCAGAAAAAGTTGGCAACTGGAGTTCACAAACGATGTGATGATGAGTTTGGACACCTACCACCCAAGTATGAGCATTCGCTCCTATTGGTTGCCGCTGAACACGGTCACCATGTACTGGGACTTTGGAAGCCGTGATTTCTTCAAGGGTTTCTGGGGAGATACTCCTCGGACAGGAAAACCCAGGCACTGCACAACCGGAGGTAAAACTATCCGGAAACATTCAAAGTGCTTCACAGCCATGCCCCGATGGCTGGCGCTTTCCTAATGTGAAAAACCAGGGCGACAGATGAGCATGGAATCAAGCTCACCAACCATCAACACCTCGAGACTGATAATCTTCTCAAAGAATATCACCATTTCAACTCTTTCAGAATTCTCAGAATCTCTTAGTAGAATAACACTTTGAGCATTGTCTCTAATTACTGATTTAACTTATGCATCTTATCGCCCTAGAAAGGTGGTGTTTATATCTAGAAAGGGGTGTTTATATAGGGCGATGAAGATGAAGATGGATATAGAGATGACTGGTCATCCTAATGGATGCATGAGTGGAAACGTGGGTAGGGATCTCTATGTTTTGTTAAGAATCCATTCATGCCGGCTCCTTTGATGCTGCATTGTTGTCCATGCAGATGGTGGTGTTTGGATGTGACATTCTTTTCCTTTTCACTTACGCTGACGGTGGTTTTTGGAATGGTTTCGGCTAGCCGCATCCCTTTGCTTCGTGTAGAGGCCAGGTTCATTGCTTCAAAGATCTAAACTTCATGATCTCCTGCTGTTTTCTATGCAAGCCACGTGCCGGATCTCTGGAGTCAAGAAGGCTAGTGAGTCGGTGATGCTTTGGACATGATCTTCACCTAAGGTGTGTCACAAATGGCGTCAAGGGATATGAATATTGGTCAGCTCGTATGTGAGGAATCCTTTATGTACCAGACCTAACTAGGACATGACCACCTTTACCAGGTTGAACGACTCCAGAGTCAGGGATCAAATTTGAAGGGCAAGTCTAATTTTACTTTGAAGGGTTGTGAGAAATTAAACCCTTCAATGTTGACATTTAAAAATAAATAATTCTTTTCATTTGAAAATTTAAGTGTTAAAAAAATTTCATCATTTATTAAAAACATTGTATAGAAAAAAAATGACAATAATAATAAATCCCAAGTGATTCCACATTTACATGAAATTAGTGAGGTAAACCATGTGCAAATGATTTATCACTTCCAGATTCTTTTTATGGGGATTACTCAAGAGTTAGTATAGAGGAGGAGAGACTAAAATCAAGGTTGAGAATGAAGAACATGTAATGGTGATGGAAGATGAGATTGGGAAAAAGCCCATTTAGAAAGAGATTGATGCACTTGTTTTGTTGATGTGAACATAGCCATAACCATTAGGAGCATTGGTTTTTTGTATTGCATGTTCTTTGGCCTATTTATTTTTTGAAGGGAAATGTTTGTTTCCTATCATGCTAAAGTGATTAGAGTATTTGAGAACTACTCACAACCTTATCTGAATGCATAATATGAAATTAAGGGTGAAAGTAGGCTCATGGGGTACTAAAGCTTATTTCTGTCTAGAATTGTTTTGAGAAGAGCTCCACTATTAGAACTCCTATGTTACAAGGCCAAAAGAGACCAGCCATAAAATCCATAACATTAATAACAAAAAGTAAAAAGATGATCTTTGTCCAGTGCCAACGCATCCACCTAAAACTAGTGTACTTCTAACATTGTACATCCTTCGGAGATTTAAAATTGTTGATCCTTGTTGTGACCACTTTATCATTGCCATAACCAATGGTTTAAATAAACAATATAAAAGTAAAAAAATTAGAAGAATAACTTTTCCATGACATTTTACCTTACTTGTTTTGAAATGAACTTTTCTACATGCCATTAAAAGCATTGTATTATTATCTTTCCAGCTAAATAAGTTTTTTAGGATCCACATTTCCACTAATGGCAAAACAAAAGTTGCAAATACCATCACAAAGATATTTGACATGTTTTCCCATATGGACATAGTTCATGAGTAACTAGCCATTCAATTTCAAACTCCACATAATCCCTAAGCATCGTCTTCACCATAATAAACCTAAGTATTACAAGACTTGAAAAATTATCTTTCAAACTTTAGTCTTGAGTCTACTAACATCTAGATGTCAAATGAGATGGATTGATAGGGATTCTCATTTCTCTTTTCAAAACTCAGTGCATATAATTATTATTCAAACACATTGAAAAATTATCCTTCAGTGCGCCTACCTAAAATAAAAACCCCAGAATGTAAACCTAATGATTTCAGGAAACAACTTTTTTGATCAACCCTATATTCAACAACTATTTTTAGAATTGAATCATGTCCTCCCCAGATTCTCAGTTCAAATTGATCAAACAAAAGCCCCAATTTTAGGTGGATTATGGATAGTCTTTGACGTGTCCGGAGACTTTCAGAGATCATTCTTTGTTTCGAGGGCGCCCAAGGCGCAGATTAGAGAGCCCATGAAAGGAAGAGGAGGAAGAAAAAGAGGACTCAAGTCAAAAGGTGAGGCAAGTGAGGAGGGGAGACATAATAGGGCAGTTCAACACTATCAACCTACACAGCTTGATTTGGGGATATCAATATCAACTGTCAATATCTAAACTACCTTCATCAGGACCACTCAACCTTGAGAACTTTAACATTCTGCTAACCCTTTTTCATCTGAACGAATGATCAACTTCTAATCGCGGAATTTTTTTCACCCGTTGATTTACCCAACATCTTGTTCAGACTGTAGATATTCGCAGCCCCTACCACTTTCCACGGATTGATCGTAGATGTTGATTAGGAAGATGGAGATGACGACGACGATGATGAATATGTGATGATAAGATCTTTACTTTGGTATTCACTAAATTGTTCTGAGCTTCACCAACATTATAATAGAATGGTTATGAGTGATTATTCACTCCTATAAAGAATGCACTTTATGGAACTACCAAACTGCTCAGTTTTGATCTTCCTCTTTTAAGACACCGGACTAGGTCCATAAGTCTTGATTCTTAATGTCCACAAATATAAGAATAGGAGGATTCACAGGGCCCAAAAAGTTGTAATTTTTTTTACTACTTCCTTGGATCATATTGAATTGTTAGATTAGTCCTTGGAATGGGTGTTAGGAGCAATCCTTAATTTTTCACTCAACTGGCTACTCCCCCTATCATGTAGATGTCTCCATTCACTAAGCTCCCCCTAAAATTGCGATGATGAAGATGATGATGATGATGAATATGATGATGATGATGAAGATGATGACGATGATAACGAAAACGATGACGATGATGATGATGAAGATGATGATCATGATAATGGAAATGCTGATGAATTGGATGACGATGATGTTGATGATGAAGATGAAGATGCTGATGATGACGACGAAGAATATGATGATGATGGTGATAACGAAGACGTTGATGATGAAGATGATAATTATGATGACGATGATAAGGAAGATGACGATGATGAGGAAGATCATGATGACGATGGTGATGATGATGATTATGAAAATGATGATGATGATATTGATGAAGACGAAAAAGACGATGGTGATGATGATGATCATCGTCGTTGTTGTCCTCATCACCATAATCTTTGCCGTCTTCATCATCATCATTATTCTGTTCGTCCTTGAAGGGACTTATGTATAGGATTTCACTATAAGCAATGCAACCAATACAAATTATGACAAAATCCTAGTTAAATTAAATTAAATTAAATTAAACTACACTAAATTAAAAACATAGAGTTGTTTAACTATAATTAATTTAAAGTGCAACAAAATATAAAATATGCAAATAAAAAAAACTCAAAATAAACTAAACAAAATATAAATATGAAAAATAGAAAAACAAAACAAAACACCAAATATAAAATATGCAAATAATCAAACAAAAATTGTAGAATTCAAAAACACCCACGCACTAGCTCATTAGCATTCAAAAACACCCACGCAAGATCTGCTTCGGCTCCCATTTGGGGGTTTCGATTTCGAACTTTCACTGAAGGATATGGAACAAGCTATGATGTTTTTTTTATAGGAAGGGTGGGTGAAGGACTTTTCCTATTAGTGAATAATCCACTCCCTTCGCATGTGAGCCAGCCCATGCTTCTAGATCCACCTGCCCCACCTCCAAAATGGCAACAATGTTTAGACCTTCAGGTTTGTTTCCTTCTATGTTATTCTTGATTACATATTGTGTTTTTATTTTATTCATGGTTTTTTTTCGTTGTTGTGGATGTGGTGGAGATGAAATGGCTCAAATATCCTCGCAAGCATGAAGCACGAGTTGTCCAGGTGAACTTGGGATATTCAATGTGAGAAATAAAACCAATGGTTATCGAGGAAAAGGAGGAAGGGAATGAGATATTTTAATGCTACCATGCTTGTGTTTGCTTGTTGTGAGATATTTTGACAATATGCTTGAATGGAATGTGGTGGTTTTGTGGAGCTGCATGATTGCAGTGTATGCTCTGAATGGGAAAGATGAAGAGGCTCTCAAGATGTGTTGGCAAGCGTTGATGTTGTGCATGAGGCCGAATGATTTTACTTTCTTGATGGTGCTTCTGATTTGTGCAAACATCACGGCTTATGATCAGGGTAAGTAAGTTCATATCCTCACCATAAAATATGGATTTGATTCATGTGATTTTGTGGGTATTTATCTAGTTGACATGTCTGCAAAATGTGGGTTTGTTTCTAGTTTTGTTCATTCCTTTTGTGAATCATGTAAAAATTCCCATGAATTGATAGTTCAAAGCTAGACTGTGAATGTTTTTAATAGTACGTTTTTTACTTTTTCTTTGATAATGGAAAATTTTTGGATTTTGAAGCCCGACTGTTCTATAGCAAACTGTTTTTGTTTGCTCATAGTGGTTTTGAGGCTACTGAGAGGATCTTTGTAGCAATTGTGGAACGCTAGAGTTTGTCTTGGGTTGTACATGCATAATTGCTTTGAGTAATTAGTGAGACATTGACCCCAGCCATAGCATTCTCTGTATAAACTAACGAAATCTTGTTGCATGCATCAATTCTTGCAAATTCTAAGTGTAGGCAAGCGTTGCGATAGAAGAACACAATATTCCCTCTATGGTTTTTCATTTCTTGTGTCCAAGATGGCAGAATCTTCTACCAGGAGGAAAAGAAGCAGTAATGAGGGTTACCTTGGAATGCTTCCTAAGAAGAAACGCAAGCTTGAACCTGTGGAGAAAAAAATCATGTTCAGGGTTTTGCTTCATAATGGTTTGAATTTAGCTCTGCAGTTGGAGGGTGCCGTTGAAAAGATGTCGGCCGTCGAGTTTGTAAGGACTGTTAGGAGAAAAGCTGAGATATAAATAATAGAAAAGGGGTCAAGAAATATCCACTGAATGTTGCAACAACATTGCATGTACTTACAGTAGTTATCTGGATGTTGAACAAAGATGAATAGTATTTTCAAATGACATGATTTATCTTTCATAACTTATATAATACTAAAATTTGGTGATTAAGATTGCTATGCAACTTTCATGATTTCAACTTTACATAACAATTAGAAACCCCTTAGTTCTATGGTTGGACTCTGAAGTATGGAAACCAAATCATGGAAAACCATTGAGAAATTTGAAATTAATCACCATACACCAAACTTTAAAATGAAATATTTTAAAGAATGCATAATAAATTCCGAGCAAAAAATTGTACTGTTAAATTTGCAAAGTTGCTTTTATACAATATATTTCCTTTCAGTTCATGTGTATTTAATTTTTTTTGGATTAGATTAATTTTTTTGTATTTCCTTGCAGATAATTGAAATTTATTTTTACTAAAACTCTGTTTATATTTTGATAATGCTTGTAGGGTGGCTCTTTGTGTTCTGATTGTTGGAGAGCAGAGGTGGATTTGGTTCTGAATACTGTGGCAATGACTGCTTCAACTAATTGGTCAATCCTGTGGTTTTGTGACGACAAAAATATATCTTGTTTCAAAGACGCACCATATTTCACCCCCTTACCTATCTCAAGGTCTTGCGCTATTTCATAAAGGCCTCTCTCTTCCTCTCTCTTTATATGACATATACACACATGGTTGTAGAATGCATGTTGATGGGGTGAGTCTTAGAGTCAACAAGAAATTGAAGTATTCTCTTATAAGTCGAAAATAATGTATTAATATGTGCGCTACAAAATAATTCCATGAGCTCCTCAAAGTGCATTATGTTAGAACAAATATTTCCATATCTAAATATTATTTACTGGAATTTTTTTTTTTTATAGTAACTAGGGGAATCGACAACTGGAGCTGGGCTGGTACTCGCGTGACACGGGGTCCAGGGATCCATTCCCGCTACCACTATACCCCTAGGTGCCCCACACCCTTCGCAAGACATGGGACATAGGTAAACCCGAGTGGGATTTGATCTCGTGACCTCCAATTTACGACAAGTGACTTCATAACAACTGAACCGCCAATGAGCCACACCCGTGTGGGCTATTATTTACTGGAAAGTTAACATTTCATATATAACAAAGATTTATCCGAAGTATTTAGTGACATTTTATTCATATAGTAAGACAACATGACTCTTTCCTCTATTTTTTGTTTTATATTGTTTGACAGGATGGTGGTATTAACAGTGTCCACACATTTCCAGTAAAAACCTATTTATATGTGTATTTAATATATTTTTGTCTTAAACTTTAAAATTTGTGTGTTGTTTTCGTTTTAATACAATGGTTAAATAAATCTTGTCGAATACAAACACAAGTTTCCACATCAGTGAGGCAACGATATTGTAATATAGCATTTAAATGCGAGTTGATATTCTGGTGGAAAATGTGTGCTGGATAGATTGATTGTTGATTTCCTTCGCAGGACATCTGGAATGTGACTCCAGAACCACATCTCTTGGTGGAATTACCCTAAGAACACACTTTCTAGACAACATTAGCTGATTTAATTGTATGCCCATTTTTTTTTATTTCATAGAGTATTTTGATATTTTCCATGCCTAGTAAAATGACCACTTGTGTATAGGTCTAGGAATGGATTATTTATTTAATTTATAAATTTAATTGCCAGCCAACATAGTGGTTTTCCGTTTATTAGGACAACTCTTTGCAAGCAGTATGAGCCAATGGACCTAGCAAAAGGTGATTGATAAGGTAAGGGTTCTTGCATTGCCTACATTATCCCTAGGAATTAATATTTTATATGACTTCTTGTACCTGTCGTATAATATAACTTTGTTCGTTTCATTTCTAGCCTCTTCATCAAGCTTCATATCCAATGTTTGTATAGAAACATAAAATATCAGACTTAACTGTCTTTGTTGTGTTCTTGCTGTACCATTCCCTGCTTTTCCCTGGGTTTTAGAGTTCCAACCTCATTTTTGCATTGCATTCTTAGGAGCAGTGTAGTAAGTAGTACTAGTGTTATGTTCACCTATTCTACAGTGCACCGTGCTCACATTTTGGATAGGATTTCCCTACGTTTAACTACTAAAGTTGACTGTATGTAGCTTTCTCTTGGTTACCCGCTCTTGTGAGGTTCTTTTGCACTAAGCAGTTCTAATGACAGTGGTGCATGGTTTGTCCTCTTTTTGCATAGAAATTGATAAATAAATAGCGTCCTTGGAGATTTCAGCAGAAGTGCACATAACCTTATAGTCTCAGTCTCTCAGAATACCCTCTCTAAGGAGAATTTGCTCAACATCAATTGCAATTGCCACTGTGGGTGCACTACATATCCTGTTATTTGGTCACATACAAGCTTGATAGAACCTCCTGGACTTGAATTATTGGAGTTTGAAGCCCGAATGTTCTATAGCAAACTATTTTTGTTTGCTCAGAGTGGTTTTGAGGCTACTAAGCGGAGCTTTGTAGCAATTGTGGAATGCAGAGCTTGTCTTGAGTTGTACATGCATAATTGCCTTAAGTAATTAGTGAGACATTGACCCCAGCCATAGCAGTCTCTATATGAACTAACAAAAGGCTGTTGCATGCATCAATTCTTGCAAATTCTAACTGTAGGCAAGCGTTGTGATAGAAGAACACAATATTCCCTTTGCGGTTTGCCATTTCTTGTGTCCAATATGGAAGAATCTTCTATCAAGAGGAAAAGAAGTAGCAATGAGGGCTACCTTGGAGTGTTTCCTAAGAAGAAACCCAAGCCTGAACCTGAGGAGAACAGATTCATGTTCAGGGTTTTTCTTCTTAATGGTTTGAATTTAATTCTATAGTTGGAGGATGCTGTGGAAAAGATGTCGGTCACCGAGTTTGTAAGGACTGTTAGGAGAAAACCTGAGAAATAAATAATAGAAAAGGGGCCAAGAAAAATCCACTGGGGTCCCCAAGTCTATGTGGAAGATGCAATGAGAGAACAAATAAAGATGGAAACATCATATGCAATGATTCTCACAACAATCCCATGCTCGTAGCTCTGCAGGTTCATCCCTGAACTTCCTCCCCTAAACTGTTTCTTTAGTTTTTTATAAGTCAACAAAAATGTATTTATATGTGCGCTACAAAAGCATTCCATGAGCTCCTCAAAGTGCATTATGTTAGAACAAATATTTCCATATCTAAATATTATTTGCTGGAAAGTTAACAATCATAGATAACAAAGATTTATCCGGAGTATTTAGTGACATTTTATTCATATAATAAGACAACATGACTCTTTCCTCTATTTTTTGTTTTATATTGTTTGACAGAATGGTGGTATTAACAGTGTCCACACATTTCCAGTAAAAACCTATTTATATGTGTATTTAATATATTTCTGTCTTAAACTTTAAAATTTGTGTGTTGTTTTTGTTTTAATGCAATGTTTAAAGAAATCTTGTCGAATACAAACACAAGTTTCCACATCAGTGAGGAAACAATATTGTAATATAGCATTTAAATGTGAGTTGATATTCTGGTGGAAAATGTGTGCTGGATAGATTGATTGTTGATTTCCTTCGTAGGACATGTGGAATGTGACTCCAGAACCACATCTCTTGGTGGAATTACCCCAAGAACACACTTTCCAGACAACATTAGCTGGTTTTTTTTTGTTGGTTAAGTGCCTTGTGACTTGTTGGGCGAATCTTGGTTATATTACAAGTGTATTATGATAGATTTCTTGGTTTGGCATGGGAAGCTTTGTTAGGGTTGAAACAAAGGTATATTTCTATTCTATAGCATTTGTGTTATAGTAATAATTTTTAGGAATAACGGTGACATTGCCACCTCGTGGTTCTTGTTTGACAAATATATAATGTCTAGCTTAGGATTTTCCTATTGAATATTTCTGAAGTGGATCTAGTTATTAAGGAGTAGATTGTGTTTGAACCATTCAACCCTATCTACTCTTTAATCACTAAAGCCTCCATGAGATCGTCAATTGACCCCATCTTCCTAACTTGGATTTGTTAGGCACCAATCACAGGTTTTATGCCATTTTAAATCTTAATTCATCTTTCATTTTCTGTTTTATAAGCTCTGAAAATTTCTATCATTTACATGTATTAAACTCATCCCTAAAACATCAAATCACATGGTAGGTTTTCCCCAGTTTGTGTTTGGGAATTACCTTCTAGAAATCTGCTCTGTAGTGCTGATTAAATCTGGTCTAAAATATAATTAAAAGGTTGATTTGCAGGGTTTAAAACTTCAAATTAATAAGTAAAATTCCTAGATCTTCCCTAGTTTTAGCCTCATGTGTACCTTATTTCAAATCTAACTAAAGGTTAAAACATTCTGCTGTCACAAATCTTGGTTGCTGGTTGGAAAAGACATATCATTTTCAAGTTTGTAGCAGCATTTAATTTAATTATACAGATCTCAAATTTGAGGATATTTTCACATATACACTAATAAATTCTCAAACCCCGATTCTTCACTACTAAAATCCCTTGTAACATCAACTAGTCCATTGATCGTATCAATCCATTTAACATTTTCTTTTGGAACTAATCTTGTAATTGCAAATAATGCATCTCAATAGAAGCTAGAGCCTAGAACCTACTGCCTTTACAGGATAGATATGGTGTTAACACTTTCCATTGCAGATAACATTGTAATACCTGCAACATCTATGATATAGCCCACTTGAATGGTGGTAGAGCGAATTATTGTAATTTTCAGTTTCTGTTATTTTATGCTTGGTTTCACAAGCGAATCCACAGATACACTTCAAGAATCAGTAGTCGATAAATCAATACCTTGGATAACTTATCCCATTCAATTATTTCTAGTGGCATGATTATATGCCTAGAGTAAATTTTGTAAGCACTTATTCAAAACATAGTATGTATTGTATATTGGTTTGATGTACACATTTCCATGTCAGTTTCTAATTACTTGCAATATTTCCATACTTATTCATCACAGCCAAATAGGGTCCTTACAAAATGGTCTTATTCACACCCTCTATGCATATGAAAATTGTATGGTTTCATCTGGGTCCAATGTGAATCATGATGAACTTCCAAAATTTTTATCAGGCAGACAGAAAGGTGATAGAAAAGAACAACGACATAAAGTATTCACCGTTGACAAATTTCTCTAGTTCAAGAATAGTTCACAAATCCAATCAATTACTCTATTCAAAATCAATCCACTAGAGCTCAGTAATAATGTTTCATAAACTTAGTTATGTTCCTTATATAACACAACTTTTGTTTAATTTGCATTTAAGCTCTTTTTTTTTGTAAGCAAGAAGATTATATTAAAATGAAGCCTTTAGTACATCAAAGTCAGGACTTTTAGGGCCTAGTAACCCCACATATCAGCATGAATGTTCATACAAAAATATGTTCCCCTTATCTATCCCTACTCCTAACTTATACTCCATTTTCCCTATTACTGCTGAATACATCAATGACTGTCACCAAAAATCTACATCACTTCGTACTTTCCTACTTCTACCGACCTCATCAACAAAGACTAACAACATAATATAGTTAAAAACTAAAATCATCCTAGACCAACAGAGACACAGTAGACAGAACACACCCAAACCTTGAAGCTTCATCATTTCGATGTCTAATGAATGTTCTGGATCATCGAGGAACCTGAGTGAGGATCGTCGAGTCTGGAGTTGTCCACAACAACATGCTAGACCTTCAAACCATGAACATGACAAGGACCCCGAGAGCGCGTACTAGATGAATTTCGCCTGCAACCACAATCCCCAGAGTAATTCCTAGCTTCAAGACAATGCTATCAATATCTTTATGCATCGCATGGTTCTCATGAAAGTGCTCTTTCCAAGATTTGATAGGTTCCTCATCACCCCACGGTTTTTCTTCCATGTCCATTAAAACATGGGAAATAAGTTCCTTCGTTACCCAATGGGGAGTAACCATCCATTAGTAGGAAAAGAGACGCCCAACAGTGGTACTTGTATCAGTTACCCATTCCTCTACTTCGGATTTAACAATGTTCATATCCATGGCTTGTACCCTATTCCAAAAATATCGTTGAATGAACAATTTCCTCCTGTATCATTGAATGGATACGCTCATGGAAGAAATGAGCAGCTTGCCCCGCTCTCAGCATTTCCCGTGAGGGATTCTTCCTTCCCCCGTTACCACCCTTCCTCGCCCCCCCC
>LPNX010558788.1:765153-792653 GCA_001517045.1 Pseudotsuga menziesii
CCACCTCAGGAAGAGAAGACTCAGAATGCAAGGGGGGTTAACATCGGTCAGATATATAACCTTGAAGCACATCCTAATTTACTTAACCTTACTAAATCCTCTATACTTGTTATTTATTGACATGATATGCAACCAGATCTATCTTCCATCCTCCGTATATCACCATACCTTACCCAGCTGAGGTCGGACATGGCTAAAATATTTCTGCATTAATGGCACTTAATAGGAATCCCTGTGAGTTCAGATCGTAGGGAGATGAGGAGGTACTGGAGACGATCCATGATGAAGGGGGATGATGATTCTTGGAGGTGGAGGAAGGAGACATCTGAACCTCAAATTGATGACCCGATGCTTGCCTCGTGTGACCCATCATTTCTTGGGATAGCTTAAAGTCTTGGGCCACCAAGTGTGAGCATTTGCTACCACTCGCTACCACCTTTCGTAGGAAACTGGCTTTCCACTAACCTCTCTCCACTCCTTTCACCAGTGTTTGCCACCAAATCAACCACCTTATTCATGTACTCTAATGAGATCAGCCACCCTTTCTGCCGATACGCCATACACCATCTATCCACCAATTTGGAAATAGATTAACCACCTTGGATCCTTTTGGTCATCTATATGATTATATGGGAGTCACCTTCGATTATCAGAGGTTCCCATCATTTGTTGAGGGATATATTGATTCCCTGGAAGCAAGCCTTCTAGCTCGGTAGTATTGTTGGTCTCTTGTCCTAAGCTCCCATGGAAGAGTTGGATAATAATTCCTTCATTGTTCCAGACCAATCCTCTGAACCCAACCGAACCTGGATTGCCTTTGGAGGCACCATCAAAATTTAACTTGAAGTGGCCACTTAGTGGAGGGAACCAAGTGCTCAGACTCGTTGGGAGAATTTTCTTTACCTTAACCCTTTTCCATCCCCGAGGGGAGTAGTACATACCCCAACTATTCAATATCCTTTTTTCATTATCATCCATCTCCCAGTATTTCTCGTTCCACTGGGTGATTTTGATGGTTTCCTAAACATGTTTGATAAATTGGTTACAGACTAATTGAGTCTAGTTTTTTCTATCCATCAAATACTCGACCATTTCTTTCCTTCCAAACTTCCCACATCAGGGTTCCAAGAAACATGAACCAAATTTTACGAATGGCCAAGTTTTTGAAAGATTCCTTGTCCCATGCTTTTATCATTTGGTGAGGTTAGCATATGACCTAATTCGTTCTTCGAAAAATTATTGCACCTGAGTCCCATAAGGAGGAAACCATAGGGCATGAGTCGAGGAGGTGATTCAAAGTTTCATCCTCATGTTCACATAGGGTGCACCAGAATGGGTCATTCATGCCTCTTCTCATTAAATTCTCTCATGTCATGATTCGTCTACCAGCGACCACGCAAATAAAGGTAGCAATTTGAGGCCAAGGATTAAATTGCCAAATCACATTCCACGTATCCATGTGATGTATTTCTCCCGATTGAACGTGAGGTTATAAGCCTCTCTTGTGTTATAGGTTCTTTTAGATAGATATCCCCACATCAATTTATCAGGTCCTCTTTGGATACGAATGAACCGTTCCCAAAGGGCCTTCATAATCATGTGGAGGTCTTCAACTGGGAATATTTGATTCCACCACTCTTGTGGGTGCCATTCATAAAATTCTTCATTATTTTTCTCTTCTCTCCAAAATTGGTGGAGTTTTATTAGCCCCATTTCCTTAGCTCTGGTCCAACTAGCTAGGATATCGATCTGAGAAATGATCTTTGGCATTTGTTTCCTTGAGCCATCCTAAAAATTTGCATCATGTCCCTACCTTATCTCCCAGAAGCTATGATCTTGGATTATCCCTCTGTTCAGATAAGCATAGCTCCATATATGGGATCCTTGTCTACCCTCGTTGAACCTTATAAGATCTTGTTTTGGTTTTCCTTGTGCATACTTGCTATGTCATAATTTTTCCCAAGGTTTGTCCTTATGTGGCACCCAGTGCCACCATATTTTTGCTCCTAGAATGTGATTATTTTTCTCAGGGTATCTCAGTTCCAAACCACAATGACCTTTTGGTTTACACACTGTGTCCCAACTTCCCAGAGCCCAACCATGATTCCCTCCCCACAAGAATTCTCTCTGTATTGCCCTAATATGTTTAAGAACCAATTTTGGGGCAGCCAAAGTAGAGAAGAGGTAGATGGGCATGGCTTGAAGTACAACTTTCACTAACACAACTATGCTAGCAATAGTGAGGGGTCTAAAATCCCAATTTTCCAATTTCCTTCTCATTTAACCCAACAAATATTCCCAAGAGACTTTCCTAATCACACCTTCAACAAGCAGAGCACCAAGATATTTGGACGGAAGGTAGCTTCCTTGAAATCCAAGGATACACGGAATATTTTGTTGGTGGATCCTGGGGGTGTTAAAAAACAAGGCTCGAGTCTTTTTATTATTTACCTCCAGCCCGAAAATCCTTTGAAAAGGAGTTCAGAAATTTCTTCAAAACCCGCGCCTCTTGCTCCGAAGAGTGTGCCATGAGCATTATATCATCTAAAAATTGTAGATGGGATATGGTTTTAGAACCAGTGTGGATTTTATCCCCCTGATATCTCTATTAGCAATCTTATCTTTGATAACCCTGCTTAACCCATTCACCATGAGGATAAAGAGAAAGGGAGATAGAGGCCCCCCTTGTCAGACGCCTCTTGAAGGTTTGAACGTTTTGGTTGGAGCCCCATTTAGTAAAATAGAAAAGAAAGTTGTTGAAGTGATATTCATTGTTCATTGAACCCATTTCCTGGTGAAAACCATCGGCCTCAAGCATTTCTTTCATAAATTGCCAACTTAATTTGTCATAGGCTTTTGAGATATCAAGCTTCATCAGCATGCTTGGTTTTTTTTTAAATTTCAGAGAGTGGATGACCTCATGGACTAAGATAATTCTGTCCAGAATATGTCGTCCTTCCACAAACCCCGATTGTTCTTGGGATACAAGATTCAAGAGGATAGGGTTTAACCTATTAACCATCACCTTTGTTATTATTTTGTAAATAACATTACATAGAGCTATGGATCTGAACTTACCAGGAGAATTGACCCCATCCTCCTTGGGGATGAGAGTTAGAAAGGTGGATTTGAAATCTATTAGAACTCCCTTATCCTTCCTGGAGTCCTCTACTATTTTCCAAACTTTGTCTTTGATCATATCCCATAAATGGTGGAATAAATTGGTTTTGAAACTATCAAGTCACAGGGCTTTTCCATCTGAGATTTAGCTGACGGCCTCCTCTACTTCCTGGAGTTCCACTAGTTTCAATAAGACCTCATTTTGGTTTGTCAAAACCTGTCTTGGGATATGTCGGGTTATCTTTCTGATGTCTTCGTGCGTGTCCAACCGGTCCTCCTTCATGATGGTTCTGAAGTACTAAACTAGCTTTGTTTCCATGTCTTCCCTAGTCTCTACATACTGCCAATTATCTTTCTTTAACTTCATTAGTTTTTCCATTTGGCAGTTCTAGACCATTGTGTGATGAAATAATTGTGTATTTATCTCTCCTTCATGCAACAATTGGTTCCTAGATTTTTGTTTCTAGTAGATTTCCTCCTGTTGTTCTCGAGCATTCAGTTGGTCTAGGATGGCTTGTTCTCTGTGTTTCAGGTCGTCAATGCACCCATTGTCCATGCCTTCCCATTGAAGCTCCTCTAGTTTGTCCTTGAGAAACTTATTTTCTTGGAAGATGTGACCCCCAAATTCCTCCTTATTCCAAGTACGGAGTTTTGATTTTAAATTTATCATCTTTTGGTGGAATTGGTACATTAGATTTCCCCTTATAGGTTCCATTTCTTCCGACCATTTTCTGACAAGTTCCTTGAAATTCCTGTGTTCAAGCCAAAATTGTTCAAATTGGAAAGGGCGCCTTATGGGTGGGCCCCCCTCTTCCCAAACCAAACTAATGGGCCAATGATCAGATCTTACATAGGGAAGGGCCTGGGTGGTCTCCTCCTTGTCTCTATTAATCATTGCCTCAGATAGAATGAATCGGTCTAACCGAGAAGCCATGTGACGTTCCCTTCCTCGCCTATTATTCCATGTATATTATTCGTTCCTAGTTTCTATGTCGACAAACCGTCTCGTCTATATAAAGTCTTTGAAGGAGCTATTGGGTGCTTCCAACGATCTTCTTCCTCCCTTATTCTCCTCTAGGGAAGTAATAAAATTGAAATCACCTCCGATAATCTAGAATTGGTTTTCCATTTCTTGGGCTTCCTTGTCCAAGAGTGATAAGAAGGTGGGTTTATGAGCTATAATGCTTGGTCCATAGACATTGGTGAATGTCCCTCTTACCTCAAAATTGCAAACCTGGAAGTCTGCACTAATAGAGAATCGAGTCTCCCTAAAATTATTGAGGTGAAGAGTTTCAGGTTGCCATAGAATAGTTAGTCCGCCAACCACTCCTCTTGCATCAGTAGCTATCCCTAGACTTATACACCATAGTTTACTCCTAGTTGTCTACATATTATCTGAGCTACATTTTGTTTCCTGTAGAAATAACACATCGGGTTTCTCCTTTCTTAACTTGTTTAGAAGCGTCTTAACTTTACTGGAATTCTTGACCCCTCGTATATTCTAGGTTATTATATTCATTGGGTATTTTTGTTAAATTCTATGAAGGACACTTTTATCATCGAATACTGGCCTAACTCTATTAGCCTTGTGACAATATCTGTTATTCTCCGCCTATTCTTATTTCTACCACGTTTTTCCTCATCCTCATGTTTTTTTGTTTACTACCCTTCAGTGGATCCTTACTAATGCCCAATTGAGGGGAAGCCTTGGTTTTCAGGATTTCCTACTGCAGGAGTTTTAACTGCCTCCTGGAGACATACCCTTGTCCTTTCTTACTGCATTCCTTCTCTATTTCGTCTAGGTCTAGTTCACCTAAGTCCATATCCTATGTTTCCTCCAACAAATCTTCTTCCATATCCTCCGTTAACTCTTCCATTTGTATCATTTCTAACTTAGATGGGGATTTAGGCCCCTTGTCGATATGAGGTTTTTGGTATCCTCGCTGAGTTCCTCCTCGAAATCCATCATGCTCAGGGTCTCAAATTTATTCCCAGAATGCTTCTTTTTCTCCATAGTATGCTTTGGTTGAGGCAGGTTGGTGGTCTTTTTACCTTGTCTTTTACAATGTTGGACTTGAGTAAACCCTTCACTATCCTTCTCTTTTTCCTTTTCCTTCCGCTAATGGGTTGGTATAGCCTCATATTTGAGGGTTGGGAAGTCCCTACTTAGGTTCCCATACTCATGGAATCACCTGCACAGGAATGGGAGTTGTTCATAATCCATGGGTTGGACCCAGTCCTCATCTTCCCACATTAAATTGATTGCCTCTAGGAGTTCTTGCGATAGGTTCATATATACACAGATTCGAGCATAAGTGGTATACCTTTGGGCCTTTGTCTATTCAGAAGCCTTCACAAATTTTCCCAGGGTATTCCCAATAGCCTCGAGAATTTCTGGTTCCCGATATTCACAAGGGAACGAATAGAGCCTGATCCAGATGGGGGTAATACTCAGATATTTCGTTTTAGGGTTAAACCTCTCCCACTAGGGCCTGGGGAATAAACCAACTGAATAAAATAAATAAGGTCCCCCCATAAGGATTTGATCTTGATCCTCTTGGTTGAAGAAAATGATGGTGAAGAAACCCTTTGCTCCCAGATGTATATCATAGTGCCCTTTCACGTTCCATGTTCCTTTGATCCACCGGAGCAGATCCTTTTCTTTTGGCCAAATTCCAATGAAATTTCTGATTAGGGATTTTTCCTTCCATTGCTCCACCCGATCCCTCAGCTTCTCAGACGTGATTAGCAGCGATGGGTTTTCTGCAGATCGAGGTAAGCAGCCCCCCCTCATCTTCTTTTATCTGTTTCATTCATCATCTCCCTGGTTAAATCTCGATCCAGTTGATTTGTGGCATTTCCCTGAGAATATCCAAGATGGATCTAAGAAAGGGAGGGGGTTTATCCCCCTCCAAACGATGCCATCCCTCCACGACCAAGCTTGTTGGCCTCAGATATGACCCAAAGGGACTCCTTCGTGTGCTCACGATTGGGACTCAATCGGACCCCCTTCCTCTGCTCTGTCTCACCGTGAATATTTATAACCGGTGATTTTCATCTTTTGATTTTGGTTCATCATAATTTCATTATTTCATCTCAATTTTCATTTAAGCTCTTACTGTTCAATAGTGTTTGATATTGGGTTCCATTCAATTGATCTGACCATTGAATTGACACAATATAACTGTCTTATCTTACTTTTAAACAACATGGAAAAAGCATACAAGCGCATTGCATCTGTTCCATTTAGGATTCTTTACACTAGTAAATGGTGGTTCATTGTTTGTTAGAGGGCTACATCCTCTAGGAGAAACACCAAGACCTGTTATTTTGGAGAATCAAGGTATGGCCAAAATTACATAATCTAGTAAATCATTACATAGTCAAAGTCCGCTCCCAAGGAGCAAGTGTCACAAAGCGAGGTATATACCCAAGTGGGGAGGATAACAACATTCCTCCAAACCATCCTATCTACATCCAATTGACAAACTATAACCAATTCTTCTATGCATTAATCTTACATAGGCATTGCCACTATGTGTCTCTTGGTTATAAATACAAACGTGACTCGAAATGGTTTCCTATATAGTGATAGCTTTCTTCAAAGCCAAAAATTTGTAGGCTCCATCAATTAGAGTTTACTTATAGTGTTGGTTTTCTATGGAAAATATTAGGAAGTGAAACTCTTCTTTTCACATAGGGTTTTATATTGATGGAGCTTTAAATTTGAATGGTTTGTACATTGATGTTTTAATTCAATTATTTTAATTTTAGAAATATATTTAAATAATAGCCAATTATTAAGTGAACGAAGTTGAATTTATTAATAAATTTATTTTTTAATAAAAAATATGTTATTATTATTTTAAACTTTTTAATAATATAAATTGTTTTAAAATGATTAAAATTTATTATTATTTTTATAAATACACAAAATTTATTTTCATTTCATAATTATTTTAAAAATTTCTATAATTTAAATTATTTTAAAACAATACAAAAATTTATGACTGTGAATTTCTATTTTTATAAAATTAAAGAGATAACAAATATTATTTTAAAACAATACTATGAAGCCTTTTGGTCTCCACCTTATTTTTCTTGTGCTTATACCTAAGTACTTAGCCATAGCCATGCAAAAAGCCTCAAATGAAACCTTAGAAATTAGGTTTGGTGTTTAAATATAAGGTATAAGGCCGTATTGGGATTTGCAGAGAAGTCGAGTGGAAAGAGTAAATGAAGTGTTTACTGTGACTAACTAGTGGAAAAAACATAGAAAGTTTTGTCACGCAAAAAAAAGAAGCAAGACAAGCTTAGAGAGAGCTTTTAGATAGACTCAATAAAACTATGCTCAACTTTGAGTCGAACTGAAGAACAATAAAGCAGTTAAATTCCAAAACCATGAACTATGCTTAACTTTGAGTCTAACAGTAAAACAATAAAGCAGTTAAATTCCAAAACTGTTTAGCTTTGAGCACATCTAAAAGAACAATAAATCAGTAAAAACCATGCTTTTTATGCTTTATGGAGTGTGTTTTTCATTGCTTTTTATGCTTTATGGAGTGTGTAATATCTCCAAGAATTAGCGATCCCCTCAATGATATAAACTCTGGTCGCAGAAAAATCAAATCCCAAGTTGGGTTACTGCCTTTTTTGCCCTCAATCATATAAACGCGCGGTCACTGGTCTCAGAAAAATCGAATCCGAACTTGGGTTACTGCTTATTTTGCCCTCAATCACGGATACTGCGTATTATGCCCTCAATCATGAATTTGCTGGGTTTCAGCAAGTACATTGAAGATTGGTTGGCAAAACATGAAGGAAGAGCAAACAGCATGTCATTGAAAATACAGAAAATTACAGATGAGTATATTGAAATCTGTATTCATGGCAATGTTCTACAAGTAACGATACCATCTAATTTCTTTACAAGCTGCTCCGCAGATGGAATAATCAGTCATCCTGATTGTGCGTTCGCTGGCACGTTAGCAAAGCAATCTAACAACATGGATACAGGTTCTGAATGTATGGGAGCCTTGAACGAAAGGTTTGACAGGCTGAGCAGCCGTGGGTCTTATTCTTTAAGTAGCGTTCTCGATTCCATACTCGATACCTTCGAAAATTATTGCAGTGAATCTGATGGGGGAGTAGATGAGGACGAGGACGAGGATGCATGGATTAGTGATGACGACGGGTATTTTGGGGCCTGCGGTACCACTGGTACTGTTTCTGTTTCTGCTCAGAGCCAAGACAGCGGGAAAAATGTATATTTTAGCGAGCTTATAGAAGACGCCAATAAAAAGTGCAATAGAGCTCGATCCGTGGCCATGTCTGCGATAACTGAAGTACCCTGCAAGTGCAACAATGACATTCTCAGGTGTTGTCAGGTATATTCCCCAACAAACAGTTCTTGGTGTGTTGGATTTGAGATTGAACTGAGTGGACTTTTGTCTGAGTATTATCGGCACCGGCATGGACATCTGTTTGAGGCTCTTGGCTTTTCGTTTGCCACGCCGCTGCTGGTTGAAGCGATGTTTGAGCCTCTTTGCAGCAGCACCTCCAAGAGTATAAGCTTGGAGGCCCCCGGAGAATTGTTTGGTAGGGCCTTCCGCGGACTAAGAGCAATGCATGGGCAAATAGAAAGGAAGTTTGTTTCTGGTGATGGGGAAGATGATCCAGATGAGCATATTGCTAAGGTTAGCGATACCAGTAAGACCAATCCTATACATATGTATGGTCTTCGATCTTTATTACCTCAGATGGCCAAAGATTTCTTCTGTCAGCATGCAAGAAATCTGGATAATGATGATAATGTCTTATTGGCATGCGAGGACAATATATTTGTGAGATTTTTGCTGTTTATTGGAAGTCGTCTGGCCTCATTGCTTAAGCGGTGTATTGTCTGCAACAAAGAGCTCCCTTTTACAGTCTCGATGCTATGTAGTTGTACCAACGAATTATGGTATGTACTATACTACATAACATTTAGATGTTCACCGAAATTTTCTCAAAATCTTATGTAAAAGTGTAAAATAGATAGGGTAGCTTAAGCGGTGTATTGTTTGCAAGAAAGAGCTCCCTTTTACAGTCTCGAGACCATATAGTTTTACCAACGAATTATGGTATGTACTATATTACATAACATTTAGATGTTCACCTAAATTTTCTCAAAATGTTATGTAAAAGTGTAAAATACGTAGAGTAGTATATCTTGTTTGTCTGGTAGTTTTGGTTAGAGTAGTATATCTTGTTTGTCTGGTAGTTTTGGTTTTTCTTATCTCTGTTGTAGATTCTCTGTATCCAAACTGGAGCAAAGTCAACTGTTGAATCTGGAGCAAAGTCAACTGTTGAATCTGCTCCCTACTTGTTGCATGAAGAGAATCTGCAATCGAGATAAGCTTAGGCTGTAGTTTCAAGTTTATGGTATGTACTATATTATATAACATTTAGATGTTCACTGAAATTTTCTCAAAACCTTATGTAAAAGTGTAAGATAAGTAGAGTACTATATTTTGTTTGTCTGGTAGTTTTGGCCATCTTATCTGTATTGCAGATTCCCTGCATCCAAGTTGCCAAGGAGCAAAGTCAACTGTTGAATCTTCTCCTTACCATTGGATAAAAACCTTTGGATGAAAAAAATCTGCAATCTAGATAAGCTCATGCTGTAGTTTCAAGATCATAAAACTAGCACAATGTTCAACTGTTTTGACATCAAGAAGCTAAACTGATTCATCAAACTTTTTATTACATTTTTTTTAACAGTACCTCATGTGTCTAAACGATTCAAACAGAGTATCCACTGAATCAGTTTCCTATGTAACAATATTGATAATATTCAATTAAATTAGTATTGTCACTTACCAGTTATCACAGAGATATATTTTTAAGGTGAGAGATTTTTGAGAGTAAACATCTATCGGTGAAACTAATCCCTTCAACATTTTGATATCTAATATATAGTTTTATTCATTAATTTGTATAGTTTCATTCATTAAATCTGCTACCATATAACATTGTAACACTGAGACTAATGTAATTTGCAGCTTGTATGGCTTCGAAGTATTGGGGTTGGGAGCACAAGTGCTACAGAAAGTGATTCGAATGCGAACAGAATTAATTGATTTAGAGATTTCCCTTGCTTTGGCTGCGGCAGAAGGCGTCCGTGATGTGTTCGAACCATTCCCTCCTTTCCTTTTGGAAGAAAGGGAGATTCGTCAACGTTCACAACTCTTAAAAAGAGAGGACAATGCAAACCCTCAAAGGAGTCCGAATGAAAACATAAACAAATACATAGATGTTTTGAAGAGCATAATAAAATCCTTTCCTCCAGTTTCGGAAATGAGATTATGCGCCAATGAAGATAAGTTAAAGGCAAAGCTGGCGAAATCATGGTTGTGTACTCCTCAAGGGAAATCAGCGGAGAAACTAGGGGACAAATATTTTGGGAAAGAAGTCAGGCAGCTTCCTTATAACGTTCTTAGATTCATGCTGTGCACCAACAGACTATCGTTGGTATTTCTATCTGAGGCTGACGACAAACTTCTAAAAGTTGATGATTCGCCGCCGCTGGTTTATCAGTTTGCCGTCGTGCAGGATTCTCCTGAGAGGGAGGCTGTCTATATTGAATCCTGCAGAAACAAGCAAGAAGTTTCCGTATTTGGATTCCATGGAAGTCGCAGTGAAAACTGGTATTCAATTCTGAGGTATGTAATCTGTTTGTTGGCGATGAATAAAACTTAAAAGTAATTCTCCTCATAAAGCTATTAACGGATTGGTATTGGCATTGACAGAAACGGCTTGAAATGCTTGAGCAATACGAAATTAATGTCCAGCGGAAAGTCTCTGGGGGAAGGTATTTATTTGGCCAACACCTTCGAATATTCTGCAAACTATTCTATGGGATCTTCATATCCAGGTTGGATGAATAGCATGTATCCGAAGAGTTTCTATGTGGTGAGTGTATGTGAAGTTATTTCATCTCCAACTATAAAGTCGTCGTCGTCAGGCATATGCGTGGTTCCTAAAGAGCACGAGGAAAGTGTGGCAGTGAGATATTTGCTTGTCTGTGCCAGACCTAGTGATCAAATTACAGGAGCAAGAATTTCGGATGGCCACATATTGTTGCATGGCGGCAATAGTGTCGATCTCTTTCAGCATTATAAGAGCATAAGACAAAAGTATGCTTCTGGTTCTTACTCCTAGTAATCATGCAACTAAATATTTATGATTCTAGTCTCTCTGTATAAAACATTTATGTTTTCTTTTAATTTTAACTGAAATAAAAATTGCGTTCCGATCAGTTTAATGTGTGATCATTTCTTAGTTTTCTTTGTTTTTTTCGCTGTTCTAAGAGCAATACATCCAGAATTTTTATTTCCCCTAGAAGCTATTAGGGATCAGTTTATCTCTATGTCTGTAAATCTTAGGACTTTGAATACGGGCTGTTTTTTCTTAATGAGAGGCCTTATCACTTTAAAGTTGGGCTTAGGACTTTGAATACGGGCTGTTTTTTCTTAATGAGAGGCCTTATCACTTTAAAGTTGGGTTATTTTCTCTTACATAGAGACCCAGTTCTACTGTATTTCCTTTACTACTCTAAAGGCCTTTCCTTCTGAAAGGCCTTGTATGAGAGACCCACTTCTAAAGGCCTTGTATGAGAGACTCACTTACAGAGAGATCCACTTCTAAAGGCCTTTCCTTCTAAAAGGCCTTGTATGAGAGACCCACTTACAGAGAGATCCACTTCTAAAGGCCTTTCCTTCTAAAAGGCCTTGTATGAGAGACCCACTTACAGAGAGACCCACTCCTAAAGGCCTTTCCTTCTAAAAGGCTTTGTATGATTTTAAGTTGGGTTATTTTATCAAATTGATAGGTTTATTTTATTAATTTTAGAGTATATATATATATATATATTGTCTCTTTTTTTAAGTATTTAAAGAGATCTGAACTCATAACTTTCTATTTACAACTTCTCAACTCAATTACTCTAAACTCTAAGGACTTCTTTTGTCATCTTATTAATAAATATATATTAATTGATTTAAAATTTTTTAAATCATTTTAATTTTAGATTCTTTAAAGCATTATTGTTTAAAATAATATTAATTAATTAGGTCTATAGAGATGTTTTTATTTGAGACTTTGGGGTGGAAAACATCTATGCTTTTTCTAGATTGCAAGAGTATGAAACAAGTGTACTCTTGAGATTGATTCTATAGCAATTCTTATAAATTCAAAATAAATAATTATTAAAAAAATATATAAAAAATAATTAATGCATGGATAACTCCTACATGATGTGTGGATAATTGACATAACTTATTCACTAGAATAAGCCCAAAACAACTAACTCATAACTTATTAGTGGCACTTTAACTTGTGACCTATATGTGTTCACCAACCACAATTTAACTAGTTATGCTGCTATCTTAGAATTTTGGAGTGGACTACCATATATGTTTTTTTTATCTATGGAGGA
Source organism: Pseudotsuga menziesii (assembly GCA_001517045.1). Lineage (NCBI taxonomy): Eukaryota > Viridiplantae > Streptophyta > Pinopsida > Pinales > Pinaceae > Pseudotsuga > Pseudotsuga menziesii. The sequence continues at coordinate 777,752 of LPNX010558788.1, forward strand.
GGATGACACAAATGCACTGTCCAAATTGATTCTATGGCACTAGTTCAAAATTCAAAATAAGTGGTAGCTCATGAATGGATAAGTGGTGGCTAATGCATGAATTGAATGGATAACCAACAGTTCATGGCAGATGACTAGAAGAATGTGAGATATAAAAAAAATATAAAAAATAATTAATGATTGATAAATGAATAACTAGTAGCTGATGAATCAATGCATGAAAAACCTATAATTTAAGGTGGACTCATATTTGATGTATGGACAATTTACAATTTCATGGTATTAACTTGTTATCTAGTGCTACTTAACTTGCACTCTATCCATGTTCACTAACCACAAATTAAGTGGTTGTGCGATTTCTTAATCAAGATGTCATTAATAGCTTGTATTATTTTTAAAATAAACAATAAACAAGTTACAAGAGAAGTTCACACATCAACATTGCATGAAGTTGTAAATATGGATGTCTAAACATGGTTCCATGAAAATTCATTCGTTTTAGTGTGATAAAAAATAATAATTTAAGTTAATTTTTATTTTTAAAATGTTTTTAGTTTGAATTTTTTTTTTTATAAATTTAAAATTTAGTTATTGGTTGAGTTAAATTATTATAAAATTTAATTATTTATTAGTTGAGTTGAATTTATTAATAAAATAAGTTAATTAATGGATAAATTTAATTGAATTTTTTATTTAAATTTGATAGAAATTTTATTAAATGTTATGTTTTTTAGATAATTTTGAGTATAAAACTTTATTTTTAAAGGTTTTGGGTCACTTTAAAATAATTTAGAAAAACTTAATAATAAAATATTTATAATAAAAAAAACTAAACTTATAAGAAAAAAAGGTTGAACCATAGTTTAGACATTTTATATATTTGAATATATTTAAACAATATTAGTGTTGTAGGTTTGTCTCACCAAATTTCAATTATGAATATCCAAAATTGTCATTCTATATAATCACAATTTTGACAAAATTAATAGCAAAATTTATCTTAATCAACGTTATCACAAATTGCAATTTTGCAATTTTCCTTGAAGTTTTAGGGGTAAATGAGAGTAACTGAAATAATGATATGAGAATGTCAATTATAGATATAACTGAAATAATGATCTGAACACAACAAAAATATATAATTTTAGCTATATTAAAATAACCAAATGATATAAATGCCAATAACCAAATCCTAAAATAGGACATTGGCCAAGCTTAAACACTAAATATAGGTAAATGAGAGTAACTGAAATAATGATATGAGAATGTCAATTATAGATATAATTGAAATAATGATCTGAACACAACAAAAATATATAATTTTAGCTATATTAAAATAACCAAATGATATAAATGCCAATAACCAAATCCTAAAATAGGACATTGGCCCAGCTTAAACACTAAATAGAATTGTCATGCTTGTTTTGGAACTTTTAAATGTAATAGCTTTCTTTTCAAAATACTTGTATAACATGAAATTTTCATTTATATCTATGATATATTATTGTAGTAACATTTTTAGTTAAAAATTGAATTACCTAAACATGTAAATTAGTTAAAAATTGAATTACCTAAACATGAACATGTAAATGATGGTAATTATTTTTCATACAATTTATAACTTTAAAGGTTAAAGTAAATATTTGATTATTTAAAAAAATTAATTTAAATTACTGCAAAATTATGAACGGCCTTGATGTGAATTGACAGAACTCATGTTTAAGTTCTCTTAATCTTTTACTAAGCCCTAAAAGGCCAAGTGACCAAATGCTGAGGAAGTAGTTAGTAACCCAAAAAGTCTTAAGCAAATAAAAGGCATTCCCAGAGATGAAAAAATCCCTCTTTTGTTTCCTTTAAAAAAGGGAAAGCTTTAAGGCTTTGTAGAGCTACCAAGCTCAGAGAGAAAGAAAACACCAAAGCTTTCAGGCTAGATATAACCGAGCTACCAGGATCAAGGAGAAATAGATACTAGGGCTTCTAGGCTTTGTAAGAATTGAGCTACCAGTCTCTCTGCTAAGTTATAGGCTCTTTGATGTAACTCATCCTGGTAAGACTTTAAAAGGAAAGATCAGCAAAATTGAATTTGAGTTCTAGGCAAGGAGGTAGATACTTGCAAGCCATTTTTGAGTTTTACTAAGGCCTGGTGGAGCGGGGCTGCTCATTGCCCACTGCCCTTAATTGAGTTTTATCTCACAGTTTGTTAATTGTTCTTTAATTATTTCATGTCTTATGATTACAGTTTGTTAATTGTTCTTTAATTATTCCATGCACCATTTACAGATGCTATGTCAATATTTGTCCAGAAAGGTAGATGTTAGGTATTTATGTATAAATTGGAAGTGAATTATTTCTAAATAATTTGTCAAAGAAAATTAACAAAGGATTTACCAGGACGTGTTTTAAGCATAATGTGCAGGTACTTTGTATAGGAGTAATTATCTTATTGTTTACACCTTAACCAGGGTTCGAGTAAAAGCCAGACAGTGTAACCAGTTTTGCTATAACTTCCTTTAAAATTACCGAAACAACCCGGTAAGGCTTATTTCCTATTAACATTTATCAACGATTGTTAAGGATGATTTAAATCCAAGATCGAAGCAGAGGTAGTTATAAAAAGTAATGAAACAATATAAACAGGCTTAAGCATGTTATCAACATATATATGGCCGCTATGATATTCTCCTACAGAGGCACGATATATTTCTGTAAATAAAAACAATAAAACCCAAACCCTACAGGAAATAAGAATAAAGATTTTCACGCCGCCAACTTCATAAACGAACTAAACATTTACAATTGCACAAGATTAGGTATTCAAGTATGTTTCAAATACATCTCAGTATCGAGACGAACTGTCAACATCAGCAAGATTTAACTATGGCTAATACGAACATACGACCAACAAGTTATAAAAGGTGTGTAAACAGAGAGTTAATAACACCCAGAATCGGTTTGTAACTGAAAAGCATTATAGATAACATTTTGAATTAAATATAAGCAACTTCTTTCAAAAGGAATAAGATATTTTCTTTCTCTTCTGCAAACAACTAAATCCTATCTCATTTTCATGCATCTATAAAACCCTATTACTATGTTCATATTTGCTAGTGTTCATAGTTGCTAGGTTGACAAAACAAAAAAATGTAGGTTTACAATACCCAATCAAAAATTGCAAAAAACTAAGATTAATATGTTAGAAATAAGTAGAGAGTATATATTTGACATATTGATATGTTTTTTTTACTAAATAATAGTCAATTACTTGTATCTAATAGTTAAGCTAATATAACAACCACTTAATTTATGGTTGTTAAGCTCATTGTTGAAGTGAAGTTAGGCTCATAGTTGTATAATCATATCTAATAGTTAATTTAAAAGTTAAGCTTTATTCACATTAACTCGACATGGAGATCAACTATCACATAAACTGCACATTATGGAATTCAACTACCACATAAGTTGCACATTACTTAAGTGAGAGTTATCCAATATAACCGCTATTAGAGATGAAGTCAAACTAATAATTCTAGAATCATTGGAGTTAATCTAATATTTATCAAATATAACCCGTAACCGTAACCGTGATTAGAGTTGAAGTTAAACTAATAATTGTAAAGTCATTCGAGTTAACCTAATAGTTGTACCTAGTTAATTTAAAAGTTAATATATTGGCTGCAATTCAAGTAAATGCCATGATTGGAGTTGAGGCTAAGCTAATAGTTGTATCATCAATGTAATTAAGCTAATAATTGAATAATTGTATCTAATAATAGAATAGTTTTTTTTCTTTCTAACTATCACTAATATCTATATGGAAAACCTAAACATGTAATACCAAATGTATATTAGGAGTTTATTACGAGTTTGGAGAAGTTTATTAGGAGTTCTATACTCTTACACCAATGCACATTAGCTAGACTCTTAGATGCCAAATGCAATTGGACTAAGCCTTAAGTGATTAGACTTGAAGTTAAGTCATTGGAGTTAAGCTAATAGTTGTATCTAATAATTCTAGAATCATTAGAGTTAATCTAATATTTATCAATATAACCATGATTAGAATTAAAGTTAAACTAATAATTGTAAAGTCATTGGAGTTAAGCTGATAGTTGTACCTAATAGTTAATTTAAAAGTTAATATATTGGTTATTGCAATTAAGTAAATGTCATGATTGGAGTTGAAGTTAAGCTAATAGTTGTATCATCAATGTATTTAAGCTAATAATTGAATAGTTGTATATAATAATAAAATAGTTGAATCTGAAGTTTGTTTTTTCTAACTATCACTAATATCTATATGCCAATGCAATTGGACTAAACCTTAAGTGATTAGAGTTGAAGTTAAGTCATTGAAGTTAAGCTAATAGTTGTATCTAACCGTTAAGCTAATAGTCATCCAATATAACTATGATTAGAGTTGAAGTTAAGCTAATAGTTCTAGAATCATTGGAGTAAAGCTAATAGTTGTATCTAATAATTGATGTCCTTAAGCTCGTAGTTGTATTTAATATTTTAATAGTTGAGGATTAATTTTAATTTTTACAACTATCACTAAGTGTACTTATTACAAGTTAATTAAGCTATTTTTCATTTTTTTTAAATTATCAATTATTAATTTTGGAGGATGCTCATAGAATCAATCTTAACAATGTACACTTGTCTCATTCTAGTTTAATCTTGGACGGCCCCCATAAAATTGGTTTGGACAGTACACTTGTCTCATTCTCATCCGTAGATGAAAAAACATAGATGGTAGTCCACCCCAAATTTCTAAGATATATAAGCCTATAGGGGTAAATATTTAGAAAAAGTGAAACTCTACAAAGGTAATGCATGGCCATGTATCTTCTTATGTGGTTGTATTCATTAGGTTTCAATTAAATTATATTATTGATATTTATTAGGATTAGACTCTTACATGAGTGCACATTAACTACACTCCTAAATGTCAAATGGAGTTGGACTAAGCATTAAGTGATTAGAGTTGGAGTTAAGCTAATAGTTGTATCTAATAGTTAATAATAGTTATTCAATATAACTATGATTAGAGTTGAAGTTAAGCTAATAGTTCTAAAATCATTGGAGTTAAGCTAATAGTTGTATCTAATAATAGATGAATTTAAGCTTGTAGTTGTATCTAATAATGGAATAGTTGAAGATTAATTTTAATTTTTATAACTAAAACTAACTCTACTTATTAAAGGTTCATTAAGCTTTTTTTTTTTGAAATTATTATTTTTAAGGCTTGTAGAATCAATATAGACAGTACACTTGTCTCATTCTAGTTTATCTTGGACGACACCCATAGAATCAATCTGAACAGTACACTTGTCTAGTAGGTAGATCTAAGATATATAAGCTTATAAAGATAACTACAAAAAAACTTAATTCAGCTCAGAATAACCATTTATATGGGCTACAAAACCTGAAACTGAGTTTGCCTCGACTAATTAGTTAACCGGCGTAAGAGTATATAAACCTTGTTGCCTCGACTACTTAGTTAACCGGCGTAAGAGTATATAAACCTTGTTGCCTTGATTTTCTTATAATTACAGCAATTTATGGTATATTCAATCAAACAAACCATACACAGATTGTAAACAGTTTTTGAATATTAATTCATGTTCAAACTGTGTAATAAGTCACGTTTACTAATCCAAATCTAGAATTGTTTGAATAAACAGTCTAAGAGCAGCCGAGTAACAAGTTATTTAGCCAAGTACCCAATAGTAAATACAATCTTTAGCACAGAGTACCATGGGCGTAAAGGCCCTTTAAACCCTAAGTTTTTCTTGAAACCCCAGTTCATAGCTACGGCTTAAGGTCTGTAAAAAAAAAAAATCATACAAGCCCTCAATTAAATTGAAGGACTTCCACCAAATCTCACCATAGTAGAAATTGGAACCTCCTCATCTAATTCTGAAAGCTAGCATACCAGCTAGCATACCAAATCCAGAAAGATTTCAAAGGTGAACACCGCTTACCCAGAAGGAACCGAGCTGCAGATATCACGTACACTGAACCAATAATCCAAAGTTAACCTGAACTCCTGCAATATAACGTTGCCATGAATTAAAATTAATAAAGGTTCTACGGTAAGGTGACATTAACAAACATCTGAGTGAGAACTGAACTCGCCTCTGTACAAGTCGTGGAAGCTGGGTGCCAGCCAAGCAATGTGTGAGATCCCCAACACACAAACCCAATTAAATAAAGAACTCCTATATACCGAAATGCAATGCAGATAGGAAGAGTATGCTGGATGGAACTGGTCTAAACCAACAGACCAACCGTAACAGAAGGGTTATTCTGGAAGCAGCCAAGGAGAGAAGAGCTCTCTCGACCTCGAAAAGAAATACCATAACAAAGAAAACCCTACAAGCAACTCCACTTGGGATTAGCGATCCATTCCAAGTTGACTTTAATGTGGCGACAGTGTCGACTGACATGGAAGTGTCTAAACCTCCTTTTCACTGAGCACAGTGCAAGTCCAATAAGAACTAATTAGACCCCTTAATCTTCGGATCAAAGGTGGATAAAGGGGTTTAAACATGTCCTTTTAGATCAAAGTAATTCAAACACGACCTTGGCAAGTATTGCCATCATTTACTTTGAACTTTAGACCCAAAACGAAGTACCTTGGGAAAACACAACATCTCCACTTATATTCATTGAATGGCATAGAACTTCAAACAAGCTATCTCTTAATGCCAGCTCCAAAGGAAGAGGTGAAATTTCTTTTTTCCCCAAAAAATATTTATACTTTATTAATGTATAAGTGAGTTTGGCACATGACCTACAAAAGGAATGCCTGTAGTCGAGCATAAAAAAAAATACAAGATACTCAAGCCAGAAAGGCAACAAAATGGACATCAAAGAAGATCTGACATCGCCAAAGAACCAGACCACAAAATCAGTCCTAGACGAAGGCTGTAAAATAGAACAACAACCAGCACAGAACAAGGACCAGTCCTAGACAAAGGCTGTAAAATAGAACAACAACCAGCACAGAACAAGGACCAGAGAATCAGCTGAAAAAAGTACGATGGCATCCCTAAGAGACCTGGGATCCATCTTCTCATCGTTCAAAAAAAAGAAACCAATATCTTTTTGATGGCCTTTTTTTAGAAAGTTGGTCAACTAAGTGGTTAAAAGACCTGAAAATATGCGAGAGAAGGAGATATCGCGAAACTGATGAATCAACGAACGAGTCCTTTTTAACCAAGCCGAGAGATGAAGGATATGGACACCACAATCATTCTTTGCCCATTCAATGATAACCTTTGAATCGTCGAAGACACGAAGCTCATCCAATCCAATGCTCGAGGAGAAATGCAGAAGGAGCCATAATGATAGAAGCTCGCCCATGGTATTGGATCCAGAACCACAGCACATCCAAAGCTTGTAGAAACAATTTGGATTCAGATACAACATGACGCCTGCTGCACAAGAGAGTGAACTCTGCACCCATGAACCATAAAAAAAACCCACAGGTTTATAAAAAAGAATGGGTTCCATTGTCTGGATGGCTTTAGGAGGCTTGTCACCATCCATCAAACCCACAGGGATTTCCTTGAAAGCTGCCAGACCCTTATAACAGACCGAGATGGTTGATGTAGGCTTGTTTTCAAAGATGAGTCTGTTCCGACTCAACCAAATCTCCCATAAGATAAAGCAGGGTAAATATTTCCAGGTTGGCTCCAACCTTATCCACGAGATGAAACACTCAGACAGGGAACTACCCTTCCATATGTCTAGATTGTTTAATGTCTGAGAAACCAATTGCCAAACCTTCATTGCGAACGGATAAGAGACAAAAATATGAAGGATAGATTCCTCATTCGAACCGCATAGAGAGAAACAACTCGGGCCAGTCACACCCCACCGAATAAGGTTGTCCCTAGAGAAGAATGCCACCAAAGTGGAAAGAAAACAGTCTCCTCAAATAGTTGCAAATATGCTAGAGAAGCAGTCAACATTTCAGTATTCAAATTAAACAAGTTCCATTTGAGCTCATATTCACAGTCATTTATAAAAATTAAACCCATTTGTAGACCCATAATATATTGCGATCATTCAGCTCCCAAATTGCCATAGAGTCACATTTGATTTGCCAAAATCCATCCATGAGGAATGCCATCCGTGGTTGGAGGACAAATTATATGGTTCAAGGAGAGATAACCTTTGTAGCGAAGGAAAAATATTAAGTTATCAGAAAGTTTAAAAAGAGTGGGACCCCGACAATAGGGTCTTCCCCCAGCCTGATTGATCGGTCGTTTCTTGTCATCCAGGCTAGCCAGGATCTAGAAGTCTCGAAAGCTCCATGAAGGCTATTCCATATATTTGAAGTCCCCTTCTGCCTTTTTTTTGGCACATCAAATCCATTGCACTACTGAGGGCCGCTTGAAATATTTATCTTTTAAGACTTTAGGGGTGAAATTTGCTTCGACATGCAATAACAAAAAAAAAATCCAATTAGAACATGTGTGTAGAGTCATAAAGGTAAATAAGATAAGTTAGGTCATTCAAGAAGTTGGAATTACCTCATCAATTAACTTGGGTTTGAGTAGAACAAGCCACCTGTGATGTAACTCTTACGTTTATTAGAAAGCTCTTTTAGCTTTAGAAGGCTCTTATTACTTCGAGTTTTGGTCCAATGGTTCATTTTCTTCAACTCGCAGTGTGCATACCATTTTGATCTGAATTTTTGTTGGTCCTATTACGTTTTTATTGTCTATTTTGTTGTTGGTTTTGGTTACTTTGGAGCCTTGGTCTATGTTATAGTTCTCACTTATGGGTACTTTTTACTTTGGTCTTCTGGACTATGAGTTTGGACCATTTCATGTGTCTCGACTCTTATACTGTCTCGTGGACCATACTTGTCACTGTAATAATATTACTTATACTTAAATAAAGTATAGCTTTTTTCATGGGAAAAAAAATCTGTGGAAGCCAAGTATAAATAATGTTAGCAGTTGAACTAAGTAAGCCATGTCTTCCTTAATTCAGTAAATCATTGGATAAACAAATATTGTAAGTAGTTAAGTTTAGTTTTTGATTTGTTGTGCATTGGTTAAATATGTGGTGATGTTACACCTTTAAACTTTTCCATACAATTCTCTAATGTTTTTGTCTCCATCTACCTACATTTGAACTTCATAGGAAGACTTATTATTAAGTTCTTTATAAATCTTTCCTTCATTGTTTTGCATTTATATGTTGCCTAAAATTTCTAAAAAAAATACAAGTTAAATTAGCCTCTTTATAACACTTTTCTTCATTGTTTTGCATTTCCATTGTCCAATAATTTCCAAAAAAAATTGTAAGTTAAATTAGATTTTGTATAACACTTTCCTTCATTGTTTTGTAATTCCATTTTAACCGTGGGTACTTCTTCATCCATTATATTCCATGTGCTTCTTTTGTGAATGTTGCATATACTTCACAACCATGTTGTGTATACTCCACATGCTTCTGGTGCATTACAATCCTAGCCACTATCTTGAGGAGTTTATTCTAACTCCAATACTACATGTTAGAAAATAATAATGCACTAAAAGACGTGCATTAGAGGAACAAGCAATTTTACACCCTAAAAACCCAATATAGGGAAAACCATACCAATTAGATATAGGACAGTCTTAGTTGCTACCAAAATATGTCACTTTAGAAACATATCCCACTTTAGAAATCTTACAATGTAGTTATTTAAGCCATACCATGGGTTACTCGAAACCATGGGCCTAAACCACTAATGTTAAACCCATTATTGTCATAATCAAGGATATCTTTAATCACTTTATAACCAAGTCAAGATCAACCTAACATAATAGATGTCCATTGGATGTAGCTTGGGTGGTTGGGAGGAAGGATTTTACCCTCCCCACCCACATTCAATTATAGTAAGTGACATGATTCTCTTGTGGGCCCCTAAGGCTCTAACAAATGTTGAACCACATTTTAAAACCTTTTTTTAAGGAATTTAAATGATGAATTAAATCTATTATCAAATAAGGACAATATTGAAGACCTCTATCATAATTTTACCACAACCCTCTCTATTTCCATTAGCAAGTTATTTATGGAGGTGTCATGTGAAAAGGAAAATAGAATGACAATGCTTGGTGTGATAAAGAGTGCAAGCATGCTATAAAATCCATATGGGTGCTTCTAATCCTTAAAATCCAACAAGATATAAAGTTCCTACAAGATATAAAGGTACAAAAGGTACAAAAGGTACAAAACCCTAAAAGGAAAAAAAATGTACTATATAAATAGAAAGAATTAAATATTTTTGCACCTCTCTAAGCTAGATCCTAAGAAATTCCAAAATAAATATGATTCTCTCAAGTGATTGGAATTTCTACCTTAAAAACCTTTATGAATCCCTTAATGTTATGGAAAGAAAAATATTTGTTTTCCTTAAAAGATAGAGTTTGGGTTTAAGAAGCTTCCAGAAGAGAAAGCTAAGTACATCAAAGGATATTGAGAAGAAGTATTATAATTGGTGGGCCTAACATCATCTCTCACATCCACAAATTCTTCAATTTAGTATTCAAGAAGGGCTTCTTTAAACCTTGGACACAAAACCTTGATGTTCTTATTTTTAAAAGTGGAAATACAAAATAAAACATAAACTTTAAAAGGACAATTATGATTAGCCCTCTTTTAGCCAAGTTGTATGGAATTATTATGGGAAAAAAGGTGAACATGTGGCTTGAAATTCATGGAAAAAGAGTAAAAGGTCAAATAAGATTTAGGAGTTATCATTCAACTATGGATGACCTTTTTATGCCTAGTACCATTGCTAAGGAGTGTCATACTAATAAAATCAATATTTTGTGTAGCTTTTACAACCATAACTAATCATTGAAATATATTATAATAGATAAAAGTTCATTTTGAGTTCAGAATTGTTGTGCTAAGGTTGTATGGGATTGTTATTTCCAAGTTTAGGAACTCTCAAGTCTAGTCATATGAAATTAATTGTAATATAGGATTCAAACAAGGTTTTATTTTGTCTCTTTTCTTTTTGGTGTATATATTAACAAGTTAAAGGGCTGCTTCAAAGAAGCAAGTTGTGCCAACACAACTCTAGCTAATATAGTCATCATCTTTCTTCTCTATGTGGATGATCATCTCCTTATTGTGAGGAGTTGCTATGATCTTGATAAGAAACTAAAAATTCTGAAGGATTATTTTTCTAATATGAGTATGACTGATAAATTTAACAAAACAATGGTTATGGAAATCAAATCCAAAAATGTCTTATGTTAATTTCATATATGACAATAGAAACTTGGAGTAAGTAAATTTGTACAAATATTTCAAATTAAATCTTCATCACAAGCATATCTAGAACTATGGTATTGAGAAAAGGATTAATGATGGGGAAAAAGCTTATTATGAACTTGAAAACAATGGTTTTAGTAGACCTTTGGATTTGGGATAAAAAGAACATCCTCTTTGACACTCTTGTCACTCCTATTAACTTACATTGATGTGAAATTCAGGGTTTCAGTATTTCTAGAGAATCATGGAGAATGATAAATATATTGGAGAACTGAGGAGGAAGGAGTGGGGAGAAAAAGTTATGGAAACTTTCACCCGGGGATTAGGAGATAAGACAAACAACCAAGCTTAATGATAAGCACTCCTATAGGGAGTGAAGCTAAATGCCTCTCTAAAGATGCCAAAAGTGCTCAGTCTAAGAGATTCCTTGATTTTCATCCATAAGACACTGTAAAAGTTTAAGGAATCAAGATCCAAAGATGGGGCATCTGCAGTGTAGAGTACTAAGCGTTATTTATGCCTCCCCATTCTCTCTCTGTTTTCGTATTCAAATTCATCTCAATGAGCAAGCATACAAGCTAGAAAATTAGGGTGTAATATTAATGTAGGGGATGATTGTGCAAAATGGGGCCCTTCCCCATAGGAATTGTGGTTGTTGGTGTCAAAAGAGACCTTTTGACATTGTCCAATCCCAAGTATGAATCTGTTGGATTCCTTGGGACAATGGAAAAAGCCTTGATTACCCATTGATTTGGTTAAGTATCCTTAAGATGTATCTTGGTCCCGTTTGAGTCCATTGTTGTATCATTGCTCTTGGTTGTAATTTGATTGATGGTATCTTGATTGGATGATGTGGTAGTTTAGTCCTTAGATCCCATACATAGTTGACTTGTACCCTCATACTCTTGAACTTGCTTTATGTTTTCAATGATGATATATTTGTCTTGTGGATCCCACATACACATGGTGGTTTGATAGTCCTTGATGATGGACATGCCTTGTTGAAGAAGTTTAAACATTGCACTTGATATTGATGAAGCTTTGTTTAGCTGGTCCTTAAGCCCTTATACTAGACATAATCATCACGATGATGCTTTTAAAGCACTTATTTTGATAATGGAAGCTCTAGCATTTGGTGGAGCCCATTTTCATTGTATATCATTGCTTTGATGGTCATACACTTGGTGGTCCCATTGATATTGCACTTAACATTTTGACCAAAATTATGGTGTCCTTATGCCATTGGAGCTCTTATATTTCTCATGATGCCCTGACAACCTTGCATATGGAAACTTAGAGCTTGAAGTCTTGATATAATGTGCTTGTTTCTTGGTGATGGTTTGACTTGACATTTCTTTTGAAGCCCTTAGGGCCCCTGAAGTGTGTGTAGGAATCTTGAACTCATGCCCAAAAGCTAGATGAATAATTTGGTGATCATGTTGTTGTTGAAGTCCACATGTAAAGAATTCATTGAAGAGATGAAGATATGGAGAATCCCACGGTGGTTGACGTAGCAGCCCTTGTCAACAAGCACACACTCTTGCATGGTATTTGAACCACTTGATGAATATGGCATTGAAGTCCTTGGTTGTTCTCTATGATGATGATGATGCATTGTTAATGATAGGATCAGCCCTTTATTGAAGCTTCTTGAACAATATATCTAATGTGGCAACCCTTCTCAAGCCAAGCATTTCGGTGAATGGTGAATATACAAATTGATCCAACATAAATAAGATTGAAATGAATTTAAAACAAAGGTTGATAGTTTGGTTCCTAAAAGGGGGGAAATAATTTTAATTATTTTGAAACAAAATAATCTTATAACATCCCCTTACATATGATAACACATTGGCACAGTCAAATAGGGGGTCACAATTTGAATAAAAATTACAACAAGTCGACTCAGCTTTAGAAGTTATTTTATTAATTATTAAATAAACATATATAAACAAATATATACATATAGCATGTCATATCAGTAAAAGATATTATGGAAAATGTGTATAATAACAACCCAACATTCTCATTTCTAAAATATAAGTTTCAAGTTTTATCTTGCTCTGAATGTTGGGTCAACGGTGGACTGAGGTAGCAGTAGCAGCACATGAATTTCGATGTCTTACTATGAATTTTGGGTCAATAGTGGACTGAGGTAGCACCAACACCACATGAATTTTGATGTCTTGCTTTGAATTTTAGGTCAACAGTGGACAGAGATAGCAACAACAACACGCAAATTCTGTTGAAGTTTTGATGATGTCTTTCTATGAAATTCAAGTTGTCTCTTCAGAGAAATTCATGTTGTCTCCTTGAGTGATGTATGCATGCTGATTTTGGGTTGTTGTAGTATTGATTTCAGGCTGATTGTTTTCTATCTCAGGTATGCATAGTGAAACTTCAAGTGACTAGACAAATGACAAGTTAGTAATTTACATAGTGATGATATGCAAGTTCAGTTTACACAATGATGTTATGTATGCTTAGTTTACACAATGATGACTTAGATAGTAATGAGATGGCATGTATGCTTAGTCAATGATTTACATAGTTATGTGGTAGTATGTATGAGAGTCCACAATGATTTACACAATAATGTGATGCTTGCATAGTGATATACATAGTGATGGTATGTATTCTCAATTTACTCAGTAAGATGTTCAAATGCTTAAGTGATGAAATGTTCAACGATATGATGTGGTAGTGATATGTTGAGTGATATACAAATCTAGTAGAAAACAAAGAAATGATCAGTGATACACACATGCTTAATGTTTTTTATGCATAGTACATAGTGATGATATTGCGATATGCTCAACATTGTTTACATAGTGATACATGTACCTAGAGATGCATACAATATATAAACTCAGTGATGACTCAATGATGATAGTACACATATACTCAGTGAACTTGTAGCACACACAAAGAAATGTTCAAATTCCAATAGTGATTACACAGTTATATGATGCTAGTTTTGATGATGCCTACACATATGCCTTGTGATTACACAATGATATGATGTTTACGTAGTGCACAGTAATAGTATTGATGCTTAGTAATGTATGACACTTAGTGATGTAATTATGCCCAGTGATGTGTGATGATACACATGATTATATATGCTCAGTGATGTATGCAATGGTATATAGAAACAATGATGCAATGATGGCAATGATAAACAATTATAATGAGAAGCTAGTACATTGATTCAATTGAGTAGGATACATGAGCAACTTCCTTAACACAATTTGGCTTAGTTGTATGAGTAACTAGTTTGAATTAGGTGGACTTAGTTTGGTATACAGTTGGTTAGACTCATATTGACTGAGTCGGATGATGTGAGCTAAAAATTGAATGGTACAACTTGATTGGATAGGTCGATTGTACTTTAATGAGTAGTGTGGCACAATTGTGGTGCAGTGGATAGTTAATGAGTAGTGAAAGTTAATGAACAATGGTCAGTTGACGATCAACGATAGTGATTGTGTAGTGTGGTACAGGTGTTGGTTACCAGATCCGTAGGATCAGTGTAGTTTTGGTTCAACGGATTCTATCTTCATATCAAGGTGGAAGGATGGGGCAAGGAAAGGGGGTCATAGACTCCTTT
>LPNX010558788.1:797587-866406 GCA_001517045.1 Pseudotsuga menziesii
ATACAACCAACAAAGAACACAGAATCCTTGCGAAACCGACATCCAAACCCCTCGACAGGTGATGCCGGAGGTCTCGACAAGTGCTGTCGAAGGTCACGCAGAGGAGGCCTTGCAAAGGCAGAGGAGGGTTTGCAGTGGTCAGGGTTTGTAACGGTCATGCAGAGGACGGGTTGCAAAGGAAGAGGAGGGTTTATAGAGGTCACGAAGAGGCTAACAGAATGCCGCCCAAATCGGTGAGTACCTTATATGTTTGCTCAAATAATTTTGATTTGGAATTGAAAAAAACAAATTCTCTACGCAAAAGAAATCTTTATTTAGCATGGATTTATACTGGTATGGAAAAGCTAAAAAGACTGTGTTCATAATATAGTTTAAAAGCTGGACTTCTCTTCCCCGAAATTTCCCTCTCTGTGTGAGTTCAGGGTCACTGTTGGGCTTTGTTTTATGTATAATGGATGTCGGTCCACACTTTAAAGCATTTCGACTATCACTATAGAATACAATCTCGCAAAGGATTGTAATGGATACCACTATATAGAGTATTTGGACTATATTCCCCAGTATTATTCTGATGTTCATCGCTATACCATTTTTCTTTATATAGAGCTGTGAATGCATTAATTTTAACCCAGGTGGACATGCCCTGCCCTAGACAAAAAGCCTCTGGTTTCCTATTGTTGGAGTCTCCCTTTTATTAATAGTAGGGGAAATAGATTCCCAACCCGCAATATCCGACCCCATTGCATTTGTCAAATACATAGTCTATATGCCACAAACACACCAACAATAAAGAAAGATATGACATAAGAGGTATTTAACGCTGAGATGGATGATATTCATTAATTAATATATGTGGAAGCAAGAACATAGGAGAATTCAAAGCTAGTTGCGTCCTTTCCAACACTTAATCTTCTAGATGTTGCTTTTCTTATATTTTGACAGCCAAAGTATTCAAACAAGCACAAAATATCTTCTGGCAAATCTTTGTTGTCGCTGCAATTTGGAAATTGTTGGGTTAGGTTCGAGTTGCTTCCTAATCTAGGGATTTTATAATAAAAAACCTGAAAGAAGAAATCCATAACATTTGGCAGTCTCGGGGCTAGGTGTCTGTGATTCCATATCAGTTCGATTTCGAATTTTAGAATGTGTTGGTTTTACGTTAACCAGCTCAAAAACTCATGAAAATTGTACCCATGCTTCTCTTCTTTGATATTTGCATAGATTTTGACCTTTTAGGGATGTTACAGTGCCTAGAAATGAAAAAACAAAGCCTCTTATGCGTTCAACATCCATGGTTTTTCTTCTAATCAACATCATCATGGAAAAATCACCTCCTGAAGAATATGATTAAGATCACATACAGAAACCCATACAATATGGGGGTAATAGACCTCATATAATAATTGGTTGTTGCCTTTTATTAAGTATGTTAAGCAAGAAAATCCACACAGTGGTCAACAAATTAGGGAATAAATCAACAACAAAAGCAATGTTATAATTCTGGGAATGGCTTAGGAAATGCTCCTAATCCATACTAGAAAATCTGTTGTAAGAATGTTCCTTGCATAGTAACTTTATGGAGTCAATATATGCCACAAATGGTTCATAAAATTTCTGAGTTTGAGTGATCACGCTTTAGCAAAAGATTCTATAGAATTACCTCTCATTTATTGTCGTCAGTGTTATATCTAAGCAATAGATTCTATAAATAGTGTAAATTGAACTAGTCGTAGGACAAACCTAAATGTTAATCCTCAGATGTTTCAACTATAAACATGGATCATTTATATTAATTGGTGCAATCTTAGAAGCTAAGAATTTATATACAATAGCAATGAATTTATTTATGCGCATTGAGATGGAAAGTTCAAAACTATACTATTCTTTTTTATGAGTGAACTAAGGATGATCTATTTTTGTGAGTGCATATTCCTAGAATTAGTGACTATGCCCATAATTAGTGTGCATATGCCCATAATTAGTGTAAACTGAAACAAACGTTGTAGGAGAACCATCAATGTTAATCATCATATGTTTCATCTATAAAAATAAGGATTGTTTGCATTAATTGGTGCAATATTAGAAGCTGAGAATTTATCCAAATAACAATGTGTTTACCATTTTGATTTTTTATGTTTCATCTACGGATCCTTAATTTTCATTGCGAAATCACAACTTGGGATCTACTCATCTCAATATTCTGTGCCTCTTCTTTAGCTTGTCATCCTAATGAGGATGTTAATGTTTTGATTGCACAATGACACT
The DNA here is from genome assembly GCA_001517045.1 of Pseudotsuga menziesii. Taxonomy (NCBI): domain Eukaryota; kingdom Viridiplantae; phylum Streptophyta; class Pinopsida; order Pinales; family Pinaceae; genus Pseudotsuga; species Pseudotsuga menziesii. The sequence goes on from LPNX010558788.1 coordinate 799,853, forward strand.
ACGTTTGAGAAAAAGAGCTCATTATTTTCCTTGATTGTTTCAGACATAGTGTTGATAAACATGTAATTGACGTGTAATCTAATTCCCATTGTATTCCATTTTGAAATGATGGGAAAATATCAATTCATATTCCTACTTTTCTTTCTTGTAACATGTTGTCTAAGTGAATCGTTTTGCTTTTAGGTGGTGTCATGATATTGGTCGTGAGCAGGAAGGAAACAAACCACTACTAAAAAAAATATTCCATGTATTCTTTAGCATAGTTGTAGGAAAATACTGTCAATAAATTTGTGATCATATTTCCATTTACTTATGGTTCTTCTTTGCTGACAGGTTATGATGCGTTTATTTAGTCCTCACAAGACAACATTACTGTTTGTTATTCGGGACAAGACTAAGGTAGATGATTGGTCTTCAATGCTAAGTTTTATGCAAGATCACAAGTTAAACATTTCGCATGGTTCAAGAAGTTTGGGATCACTTCTAATTCTACTCAATATGGATTTTGTATGGACTCCTTTAGAAGTTTTGGAACATGTTCTTCGAGAAGATATTCAGAAGGCGAGTCCCAATTTTTCATTTCATTTTTATAGTCTGAAGTTGTTCAGTTAGCTTTAGACATTATGTTGATCTGTATACTGACTGCAGATATGGGATTATGTTCCTAAGCCTCCCGCACAAAAAGAAACCCCAATTAGTGAGTTCTTCAACGTAAGTGGCTTCATTTAAATATCATTTCACTGAACTGGAATTTAAATGTTGTTTTATCCAGAGAATCGGGGGTAGTTGTTTGTATGTGTTTTTATGCTCGTTGACTTTCTCAATTGTGTTCTCTTTTTATTTATATAAATGGAGGTGACTAAGCAACTAACCAACTAAGAGATAGGTGGAGTATGGTTTCTTCATGTACTACAAATCTTTCAAACCTAGAATTGATTATTGAACGTTAAGGGGTCATAAAACTTTGTACAAACTTTAATGTAATAGACTTAGGTTATGTAAACTTTGTCTTTTTATATGTTATCTATTCATTTATGGTAGTTTTCTTTCACTTCAACTTTTCATTTATACTCTTGAAGACTGGATCAGTCTTGCCGCTTAAAAAGTTCATGATCGATGCTAAAGGTGTACTTTTCCAAGATCGTTGGTTATTTGATTTTTTTTAATTTCAATGTGTTTTGAATGGTTGGGTCTCCCTTTCCATTCAAGTATTTTTCAAAGGTTAATAAGATTTGTTGATACAAATTGGTCTTAAATAACCCTATTTTCTCGTGCCAAACAATCCCCACAATAGTGATTTACAAAACATTTAGCAAAGTGCTTGCCATTAAGGCTCCCACATCATGTTTTTATGTCCTCTAGAAATAATTTTGATCATACCTGATATCACTAAGGTTTGAACTTCCCTTGTGATGGAGATAAATAAAAGTATAGGAACCTATCCTAGCTAGGCCTTGAGGCTGTTTAGTTCACAAAAGAATCATGCAAATTACTTACATGGTGTACAAACTACCTTAATTTAGGCAATTTGGTAGATATCATCTCATAACATGTGAAACTCATTTGTGTTTGTAGGTGGTAAGGAACCCACAAGTTTTTTGGGTTCCAACTGTCCAGATATGCATCACAATTGTGGATCCATACACAAAATCATGATGTGAGATTGCACAAATTCCCACCATATAGTGTTAGGATTATTAATCCGTCCTTGTTCATACTTTCTATTAGATGGATTAGCCTAACTTAGGAAGCTCAATTAATTAATTGGGTCCACTAGTACAATTGGGTCCACTTGGCCCAATTGGGACACATGTACCAGTCATTGAAGTGTGGGGAACACTACTAGAGGATAATTACCACTTATTGCATGTGCATGCATCAGTTAGGGTGCCTCCTAAACTAATTCCTACATTTTAGGAGCCACTGGAAGTCCTGGCACCAACCTACTTCAGTTAACTGGTGTTAGTACTAGTTAGTCTTAGTTAGCCCCCAATTACAATTAGTTACTTCTCTGTCAGTTAAGCTAGCGCTACCAATCCATGGATAATTCATGGTTGCATGGGGAGGAGTGCTTTTCCTACCTACCACACTCAGTTGCACTGAGTTATCTAGTTGTTACTGCTTGTTGGATTTATTGGTGATCAAGGAGTTGTCTATTTGGACTCCGATATTGATTGTGAGACCTTTAGTTAGAGATTTAGTTAGATATAGTCTTATCCACTTGGAGAATTCAAATTCATTGCCCATGCATTGAAATTCTACCTATGTAAACTATTGTAACACCGGATATTATTATGATGAATATACTGTAAATTCCCGAGAAATACTTGTCCATTTCCTGTGTGGTTTGTTTTGCTTAGTTTGTATTTTCATTCTCCAGTCAATTGCTGTAAACATTATCAGAACTCTTTGATTGAAGATCTAAATGGCATTCAAATTCTAATATGGTATCAAATCCTTCTCAAGAAGGTTTCATGCTTGTTTCTCCCCATCGAACATCAGAAGCAGCTGGGTTTCCACAGAAGTCCCCTATGAAAATTTGCTAGCTCTGGATTTATTTAGAGCAGCAGAGAGGGCGTGACGGACCCTGAAAACATGTTCATGCTGGGAGGAAAATCATGATTCTAACAGTTCATATGTTTTAGTGTGTTATTGTAGTGAAATTGACAGGTGCTACGTAGCTTGAGAGAAGCAGTTGCAGTCTTCTAGCCGGAGAAATTATGAGTTCTCAAACTCCTGAACCATGGATCCTCACAACTTCCAATTACATTGATTGGAGGATTGATATGCAGTTGGCCTTGTGCAAGCATGACTACCATAGGATCATACATGGATGGGAGGCTGAGAATCATCAGTCGGTAGAGCGGAACAAGTTCCTAAACCATTGTGATGAAGCATTCGGGTACTTATGTACTTATATTTCCAAAGATATCCTCTTTCATCTAAAAGGATTGAGGAATCACAGAGAATCCTAGGAGAATCTTGATAGCTTATTTAATAAACAATATGAGCTTCGGGGACACATTATAGAGAATGAGTTGGTATCTTTACATCCCAGCAGTTTCGAGACTATTGAGCAATTCTTCTCCAAATTCAAGTCTCTAGTGCTCCAATGCAGACAGTGTGGGATAGAGCAGAAGGATGAGTAGAATGTCCTTTCCATAATTAGAAAACCAGGCCCTGAGTACTCTGTATATGTCTCTATGTTTCATTCCAAGCGGGAAAGCTTTCCTGATTGGAAACTTCCTTCTTTAGATTCATTTTCTGAGTCCTTAATCAAGGAACAAGGAAAATTGATTCAAATGGGAGTCATCCAGACCTCTAAAGATCAAGATCTCTTAGTTACTGACTCTTCCAAAGCACAAGTAAAGGGGAAATCAAAGAAGAAGGAGCCTAAGGCAGCTGATTTGAAGCCTAAACAAAATCAACAAGCTTCCGAAGGGGCCTCCGACTCTAAGAAGAATAATTTTGAAAAGAAGTAATGTCCTTATTGTGAAGAAGAGTATCACCTTGAAGATCATTATAAGAGGAAGGAACTTGATGAAATGTCTGCTCTTCTCAAGCAGCTTAACATTCAAAGAGAAAAACAGTCTGATAATGGACATGTAATATGTCATGCTTTGAAAGCAGGACCACCTAAGTCTACAACCTATTTGATTGATTTTGGAGCCTCCAACTACATGGTTTCCTCCAAGGATCTCTTCTCCTCTCTTAGTGTCAAAGAAGGGCCCACTATTCACATGGGAGATGATTCCCAAATCCTAGAAGTAGGAAAGGGAACCATCAGAGCGAAGCATGGTGTGTTTAGAGATGTCCTATATGTGCTCTCACTTGCAGCTAATTTGTTATCTGTTTATCAGATGACCCATACTGGCTCACCAAAGCAAGTATTGTTTGGACCTGACGTAGTAGAGATCACCAATATCTAAACTGGGGAGATTGTAGTGAAAGTAATTGCTAATCATTCCTCCAAGGCATACTATTTCTCTCATTTCATTCCATTCATAGTTCCAACATCATCACAGCTTCCATTCGAAGTTAATGAAGGTATAAACATTCCTTCACTTCTTGACATTTCTGATTCAGATTCAGAAGAGGATTCATCCCAGTATGATCCAAACATTGAGCTTACAACTCAAAGGGATCTAGATCCAGATCCAACACCTATCTCATTCTAGTAGCCTAAATGGGCTAAGCAGCTAGAGATGGTGCTGGGGATCCAGATGACAAAAGAAGAACAAGGTCCCAGTATCAGAAGGAGAGTGCAACACTGTCTCACATAGATCCTCTTCTTGCTAAGAGGTGTTTTATGATGCTTGGGTCAGATCCTCAACCCTTCAGGGAGGCTTTCCATGATCCTAGATGGCAGGCAGCCATGGATGAGGATTTTGATTCACTACATGACAACCACACCTAGGAACTTGTCCCCTTACCTCCAGGAAGGAAGCTCGTACAGTGCAAATGGATCTACAAAACAAAAATAGTTGTTGATGGGACCACAACCAAGTACAAGGCTCGGTTGGTGGAAAAAGGGTATTCTTAGGTCCAAGGCTTGGATTAAAATGAGACATTCGCTCCAGTAACTAGAATGGACTCCATTAGGCTGGTATTCGCCATTGCTGCTTCTAAGAGATGGGAAGTACACCACATGGATGTGAAGAGTGCCTTCCTCCATGGTGATTTGGAGGAGGAAATATATGTGAAACAACTTGAGGGGTTTATTGATGATCCTTTCTTAGTCTGCAGACTGAGGAAATCATTGTATGGACTCAAACAAGCCCCAAGGGCATAGTACTCCAAAATGGATGCCTTCCTCATCTTAAGAAGTTTGAAAGGTGCAAATCTTATTGCAATGTCTACATGAAGAAGAAGGAGGGTTTCTTACTTCTAGTTGTATTGTGTGTGGATGACTTGCTCATTACTAACAGCTCTACTGCTGGATTGAGTAGCATCAAGTCTGATCTTAATAAATAATTCGCTATGACTGACTTAGGACTGTTAAGACAGTTCATTGGTATTGAAGTAAGTCAAAAGACTTCGGGAATCATGATCTCATAATCCAAGTATTCATCAGACATGCTTAAGAGGTTCCACATGGAGGATTGCAAGGTAGCCCCCTACCATTTCTTATCATGCATTAGGCTTGAAGAAGGTGGTTCCACACCTTTGGTGGACAACACTCTCTATAGACAACTCCTTGGAAGCCTTCTGTATCTCACTCATTCGATACTAGACATATCCTATGCTGTGAAGGCTGCTACTAGATATATGCAAGAGCCACGTGAGCTGCACTGGAAGGAAGCAAAGAGGATCTTGCACTATGTGCAGGGTACTATTGATTATGGGATCCATTATACTGCTGGAGCCAAGTAGATCTCACAGGATTTACAGACTTAGACTGGGCAGGAGATGGAAATGATAGGAAATCCACCTTAGGTTTTGTATTCATGATTGGATTTGGGCCAATTTGTTGGTCCAACAAGAAGCAAGCAGCCCTTACACTTTGATCCAGATGGAGATCGGTGGCCACCCACCTATTCCACTGGCTCAAAACAATTGTCCATTGTGGCAGTTTCCTAGTTATTTTTCGGCAGTTTTTCGAGTCCTAAACTTTCGGGGCCGTTTTGAGGCCTTAAACGACATTTTTTGGAGATTCGGGGCGAAATGGTTGCCAATGGCATGCATTTGGCTAACCAAAAGTTGTAAAGCTTAAACAGAACTTTCCAACGAGTTATCGAACACCCAAATCAGAGATCGTATGCAAAAGTTATGACCCCGGGAAGTTGACTGTTCAACTTACCACCTTGGGGCCGCAAACTTTATGATGGTTCATCTTCTAGGGTTACGTTTCGGACTTTTGGGGTTCTCATCCTCATTATTATTATAAATAGGCCCCTTTGGCCTCATTTTGTATTCGGCTTGGCACAAATGAGCGTAGTGGCCACATCTCTTCTCAGAGATAGCTACCACCATTCTAGCAATTGTATTACAGTCTGTTCCTGCTAGAATGGTGGTAGCTATCTTTGAGAAGAGATGTGGCCGCTACGCTCATTCGTGCCAAGTTGAATACAAAATGAGGCCAAAGGGGCCTATTTATAATAATAATGAGGGTGAGAACCCCAAAAGTCTGAAACGTAACCCTAGAAGATGAACCATCATAAAGTTTGCGGCCCCAAGGTGGTAAGTTGAACAGTCAACTTCCCGGGGTCATAAATTTTGCATACAATCTCCGATTTGGGTGTTCGATAGCTCGTTGGAAAGGTCTGTCTAAGCTTTACAACTTTTGGTTAGCCAAATGCATGTCAATGGCAACCATTTGGCCCCGAATCTCCAAAAAATGTCGTTTAAGGCCTCAAAATGGCCCCGGAAGTTTAGGACTCGAAAAATTGCCGAAAAATAACTAGGAAACTGCCACAATGGACAATTGTTTTGAGCTAGTGGAATAGGTGGGTGGCCACCGATCTCCATCTGGATCACACTTTCTTTAGCAGAAGCAGAGTATTGGGGAACTATGAATGCAACTATTCAGGCAATTTCGCTGCATGGAATCTTGACAGAGTTCGAGATTCAAACTTAACCTACAATAGATATTTATTGTGACAACCAGAGTACAATCAAGATCTCGAGTGATCCTGTTTAGAAGCATAGGAAAAAGCACATAGAAGTTCACATGCACTACATTCAGGAACTGGTGCATGACAGAGCCATCACATTGCACTACTATCCGACAGAGGATCAGTTTGCAGATATTTTTACCAAGTCTTTTACTGAAAAGAGATTTTCCTTTCTCAGGTCTCTTTTGGGCATTAAGGCTTGATTCTCAGTTCCTATCTTGAGGGGGTTTTTTCCCAAGAGGTTTTCCTACCTCATTTGTATTATGTCTCTTAGATTGTATATTGGGTGACCTATGGTCTTGTTACCAGGGACCACAATTGTCCAAGTTAGGATTCAGGGGGGTGTTAGGATTATTAATCCTCCATTGTTCATACTTTCTATTAGATTAATTAGCCTAACTTTGGAAGCTCAATTAATTAATTGGGTCCACTAGTAAAATTGGGTCCACTTGGCTCAATTGGGACACATGTACCGGTCATTGAAGTGTGGGGAACACTACTAAAGGCTAAATGCCACTTAGTGCATGTGCATGCAACAGTTAGGGTGCCTCCTAGACCAATCCCTACATTTTAGGAGCCACCGGGAGTCCCAGCACCAACCTACTTCAGTTAATTGGTGTTAGTACTAGTTAGTCTTAGTTATCCCCCAGTTACAATCAGTTACTTCTATGTCAGTTAAGCTAGCGCTACCAATGCATGGATAATGCATGGTTGCATGGGGATGAGCACTTTTCCTACATAACACACTCAGTTGCACCAAGTTAACTAGTTGTTACTGCTTGTTGGAGTTATTGGTCATCAGGGGGTTGTCTATTTGGACTCTAATATTGATTGTGAGACCTTGAGTTAGAGATTCAGTTAGATACAGTCTTATCCACTTGGAGGATTCGAATTATACCTATGTAAACTATTGTAACACCAGATATTATTATGATGAATATACTGTAAATTCCTGAGAAATACTTGTCTGTTTCTTGTGTGGTTTGTTTTGCTTAGTTTGTATTTTCATTCTCCGTTCAATTGCTGCAAACATTATCAGAATTCTCTGCTTTAAGATCTAAATGGCATTCAAATTCTAATATATAGTACTCATACAACATAGTTGTGTGGCTAAAATGAATTCAATCCATGTGCTAAATAGTTTCCCATCACATAGGCACATCAAAGTTTCATTACCAAAACATAGGCAAACCATGCATTACACAACTACCCACCAAACAATCATGCTACATAGTTGCACAGCCAATTGATAAGAAGGTTTCACACTTTGTGGATGCTAGCTTACTAGACATATTTGCAATAATGTTACATGACCATACTTTTTGTATCCTATGAGTTGTGAAAATGTGGGTTGAATAGCCACAAATATTTGTGCAACTATTCGGTCGACAGTCTTGCAATTCAATGGAAAACCTAATGGGTATCATAAGGATTGTATCACATGAAAACTTATCCGACCGCATTTGAATATCTAACCACGTTTGAAACTTTACCTATAGACTCTCTTTTTTTTCTGACAGTTGTTCCAAACTTTGAAGTTCAATATGAGGGCATATATATTCCTTGAATTCTATATTGCTTGAAAGGCACCTTGATTTTTACTTTTAGAAGTCAAATGGCACACATCACATATATTCTTAAACCTTTCTTGAAACAAAATAAACATGACAATTCTTTCATGACTTAATGACAAGTAAAATAGTGTCATCATAACGTAAGTCACAACATAATGTTGTCATAATATATCATTTATGTGCAATGGATAGACGACTAAAACACAGGTAGAATATTGTATGCATTTAATTATTCTTTTACAATTACCATTTAGAGATTTATTTAATTTTTTTTTATTTACAAATTTGTGAGATGTTACACATACCCAAATCAAGGCTCCGAATTGGAATGGTTGTAATGTTAGAGTAACTATGAAACCTAAATGAAAACTATTATAGATATAGTTAAATGTTTTAATTTATGCTTGCATATGTTTTATTGAAGTATTTTAAAAGTATTCATTTAACTAACCATTTCCCTAGAAGTCGATGTCTTCTTACATAACTCGTCTATGTCCTCTAAAATGTAACTTAAAACTTATTTCAAATTAAAACCCTGTTATCAGAGTTCTTATGGCTATGATCAGACCCTCAAATTATATGCTTAACAACTTCATTACAAAAAGAAAATTCCAATATATAAACAGTAAACAAAAAGAGTGCAGACTGTCGCTTATAATTTTCTAAGATAAACAAAATAGAATCGAGAGGCTTTTTCTTCCCAAAACCAAATCTATAAGTCATATAAACAACCATAATTACAGAGAGTAAAGCTGAAAGTTATCTCATCTAACCCAAATCACAAAACATGGATCGAGACTTGCAACGATCGCAATAATAAATATTATACAATAAAACCATAATATCTAGCACAGATTTGATTACTAATTCAAATAACCAATAGTTACACAACTGAAGTAGGATGGGCAACCAATTGTAACTAAAATTGAGTTTTAGACTCATTATAAAAATGTTATAATAGCTCACAGTTCTAGTTATTAAATACACAATCAGATCTAGCAAGAACTAAAGAATAAATTTTAACACAGTCATTAAATATAAACACGCAGTCTCTTATCACAGGTATCCAAACCCCGTGACATATGTCTTTTCCCAAAAGAGTTTACAACTGAACTGAACCTCAAATATAATATCCATTCGAAATTCATTAAAGAACTCCAATTGTTAAACAACACATGATTGTAAGTCCAAAAATGGCATCAATTGTTTTCAATAAACCCACAATGTATACATCTGAGTGTTTATTATAACACTGCAAACAAAATATAGGTTGTGAATCCATTTATATAGGATGAAGACCCATAACGGTTTCATAAACACACGGTCCCAACTTATCTTTGCAATAGTGATGAAATCCCTATTCCTAAGCAGTTCACGAACCTAGGGGAGAACCCTTGCATCTAGCTATTAAAATTAACCCTTACCACTTGGTTGTTGGTGGACCATTGATGTAGACAGAGCACATCCACACTGGGAGCATGACATGCACATCCAAGCAAACTGAGAATTGTTAGGTGTTACCTAATTGAAGACCTGTGTATCAAATAAACTAAGTAGGGTTATGTATCCCTCACCTGAGGCAACGAAGTAACATGCTCGAGAGGAGGTGGCCCTATCACCACTCTCATCGGCCAGCCCATAACCCGCATTTCACACAATGCAGTTAAAACCCTTTCATAATTATTGAAAGCTGTAACTATTCTTATTGCAAAAACAAAGTTAATAACAAAGTTAAAACCCATACCTTATACTATTATAGATAGAGCCAAGGTTCGGCTCCTCCTAAATTCCCTTATCACTCATATGCCTGCAAACAAAGAAGAAACCCCAAGTCAGATAATTTCTTATACCATTATTTGGAAACAATCTTTAAAACTAAGTGGAACCAAACTGAATTTTTCATTACCTGGTTACAGGCCTGGAAGGCTCAACAAATTTTTTGTCTTCTTCTTCACCGCAATGAACCAGCAAGGCCGAGGCCATAATGGTGGCCATTAATACTGATAAAAAACTCAAGTATACCTCAGAAACAAGCAAACAAACTCTTTTAAACCAACTGTGTAAAGGTTTGAGAAAATTTCGCAACATAGCCATGAAGGGTTGAGCTCTTTCCATCAACCAATTGAGACCTAGAAAAAAACAAGTGCAAAATGAAACCTTCAGACATGTTAAAACCGTATTAAACCCCGTCCAAAATCCTTGCTAAAGATCGTGATATATGGAGGGTTGAGATCCCTCTCGGACCCGCATTACAACTTGCCTTTAAACACTTGTTTTCACTGTCAACTCGCAGATAGGGAAAATTTATTGTCCCATAGACAAAACTTAAATGTATGCACATTAAACCTTGTAACTTCCCATCAACGGATATGGTACCAAACCATGTTAGCAACAACAATGTATTATTCCATAGTCAAAGTGGGATAATGACTATAGTGTTTAACCCCATAGTCCCCATAAACCACTTTATCACCAAAACACTTAATTAAAATCTTGTGCTAGGGATTTTATACTTTGACCTTTTACTATAAATGTTTGTTACCTTTTCTACCCTATTTGGAGGGTGCGTTTAGTGTTAGGTTTAGCTTCTAGGACCAAGTCATATCCTTTAGGCTTACAAGCCCTAGCAAAATCAATGTTTACCATAAGCATAAAAACCTATGAGAACATCACCTTAAGGTAGGGTGTTACGGTTGTCGTCACCTGTATGCAAATGCCATATGAGGTTTAACCTTTACTTTCAAGTAAGAATCAAATATAAGTTACTTTACACCCTTTTTACTCATAACGATAAATGTTTTCATGTTGCGACCAATTTATACATGTTACGACAAGTTACTCGGATAAAAGAATAAAAGAATTCTTTTTTTTTTTGGAATTTTATAGGTGTGTGACAACATTCATTTTGACTTTATTGTCAATTTTTTTTAAATAAGCATTCAATGTAATAAATAATTAAACAATTGTTTGGTGTATTACACAAGATAGGTAATAGTATTTATGATGTGATCATTCACAACCTTATGCATCCAAGCTATATTTTTTATAATGCATTAGACAATTCATACACATATGTAGATGATCTATGTAAGCGTAGCTAATGCTGACATAACTCATGTAGGTATACCAATACTGCTCGACTACACATCACACATAATCACACAAGTTACTATATGTCAATGCATTCTTAAACATGAATTGGAAATGTCTAGTTGCTAACTCATATCATAATAATATATGACACCAACATAATATACTGAAACACAACACAAGAATCAAGCAAAGGGTTTCGACACATAATTAATTATGTTCCCCTCTAAAACTTTCATGACATTCTTATATGCCTACCTCCTCCTATCTAATTCACAACTAACTTCCACATCCTATCCTTCCTCTATTGGACTAACCTGGAGCGTCAACTACATGACCTAACTCCAGTTATAACCTGTAAGCGAAAGTGTCAACTACATCGACCAAGATTCCCCATCAGAAACCCACCATTCATCACCACACACCTTGGGGAGCGTGCCACAACAAAACCCTTTCCTTACTCTGGGTTTCGACCATGGTGATAATGTTCTTGTGGAAAGGAGTCCCTATTATCTCAATAAGCAACTAAAAATTCTCAAGGATTTTTCTCTAGTACAAACATGATTATTTATTACATTGATAAAACAAAGATTAAGACCATCAAATCCCAAAACGTCACTTATGCTAATTGCATGTAAGTCAGTAACAACTTGGCGGAAGTGATTTCATATAAACATTTTATAATCGATCTCCATCACATGCTTAACTAGAACTATAACATTGAGAAGAGGATTAAGGGAAGGTGGAAAGCTTATTATGGACTTGAAATAAATTGTAAATTAGTAGACCTTTGGCTTTGGGTTAAGAAGAACCTCCTCTTTGATACTCTGGTCAATCTTGTTATCGTATATGGTTTTCAAGTTTGGGGTTGCAACGTCTGTGAGGATAAGCAAATCCAAAAATGATTTATAACATATAGTTTCTCAATTAAAGGAAATACACCATATCCTATCCTCCTCATAAAAGTGAGTCTCTGCCTCATTCATAGTAGGGTTATGACTAAGTACCCAATGTACAAGAACAAGATAAACAACATCGAATACAAGAGGCTTCCTAAGATTGTGTCATGTACCAGGTAGTCAAAACAACCTGCAACTTAAACAAACCTGATATAATGATGCCATATCTTGACTAAATCATTAGAAAATTGAAACAAAAATCACTTTGCATAATAATGAAAACAACTAAGATATTAAAAGTATTATTATATTTAAATTTAATTATGTAAAAATCTCTTAATAGCCATCCAACCATTTCCAAATTTTATTCTCTAACAAATCATTATTTTAATCACTTTTCGAGGGTCCTAGTGCATGGAAGGATTATTTATAAATACAAACATATAAAATCATGATAGGTGACCGAGATGGTTTCATATATCATGATAGGTGATTCCACACATTGAGAAGAACACTAGAAAGGAGATGCGAAGGAGATGGCTAGGGTTTATTTGGTCGAGGTGAACTGATCCAGTGAATGGAGGCTAGGGTTTCATCCATTCGCCCCCCTTTTTTTCGCAGTAAGGACACAAACGTCTTCCTGACCGGCCCTGGTCTTATGCTGTGTGAGCATATGGCATCGATGCTCTTCCTAGTTGAGTGATGTTCTTTTTACTATGGCGATGACGACAGTTTTTTTTGCTGAGAGGCGACAGGCTGGGCTTTTGCTGTGTGAGAAAATAAAGACGACGATCTTCCTGGTTACACACTGTCCCTTACTATGGCGACGGCAACGACGGTTTTTTCTGTTGTGAGTCGACAGTCCTTTGCGGTTTGTGTTGGGGTTTGGTTCTCATTCCCACCAAGAATCAGTGGTGGTTCCCTCACCTGCGATGACGTGTTTCTATTTGTTGGGGGAATGCCAATCTATATGGCAGCGGCGGGAGCCATTCCCTGTGGCGGTGTCCACGGGGGAGGTTCTTTTTTCCTGCGGTGGCGACGGTGCTTTCTACCTACGGCGGTTACTATGGAGGGTCGGAGGCCCTCCTGTCTCGAAGACTCGAAGACAAATGATCTTGTGCAGCGACATGTTTACTCTGTCGATGGATGAGTATCTTGCCCCCTGTTTTAGTGGTATAGTCTATTTCGGGTTCTCTTTGTCCATTTTTCTGTACTTTGGTCTCTTGAGCAGTTTTTGTATGGGTTTTTTTTGCACCTTTATGTAAGCTCTATTATAGGGTGTTATTTGCTAAAGGGTTTTTTTGCTTCTAGCAGTATTGTCTCTTAGCACGGGTGGATGCTCAATTTGTTGAGCACTCTTTGTGTGTTTTGGCTAGATATGATACCTAGTATCATATATAAGTATATCGTTACCTTTGATTGTAATGAATATCAAGGAACTGCTATTTTTCTTCTAAACAGAAAAAGGTGCTTCTACACGTCAGGGATTTACAACAGTTACTTACCGAGTTTTAAGAAACCATATATTAAATGGAAAATATTAGAAAGTGAAACACTTATTTTCAAATATGGAGTTTTACATTAGTGGAATTTTAAATTCGAATGATTTGTTTGTATAGTAATGTTTTAATACAATTATTATAGTTTCATAAATGTATTTAAATAAGAGTGATGTATGAAGTACATCAATTTGAATTTATTAATAAATAAAAAGTTATTTAAAAAAATGTTATTATGATTTTAAACTTTTTTATTAATTAAATGGTTTGTTTGTATAGTAATATTTTAATATAATTATTATAGTTTATTTAAATAAGAATGAAGTATGAATTTGACCAATTTGAATTTATTAATAAATAAAAGGTTATTAAATAAAAAGGAAATGTTATTAAGAGTTATGAATTTGACCCATTTGAATTTGAAAATGTTATTATAATTTTAACGTGTTATTATAATTTTAACTTTTTTAATAATGTAAAGTATTTTAAAATGGTTAAAATTTATTTTTTTAAATAAATAAAAATATTAGTTTATTATTTTTAAAAATTATAATTTAAATTTAAGGTTAAAAATTTAGAGATAAAATTGTATGATCAAAATTTTCAAAATAATATAAAATTTTGAATTTCCAAAAGTTCTTATAAAATTTAAAGAAAAATTTATATTCAAAAGATTGTTCCCTTATTAACTTACTCGTTATTAAAGTGGCTAATAAATATTTGAGTATTATATTTTTAAAGACAATATTTTTTTAATTATACATTTTTAATTAAATTAATAAGTGGATAAACTTTTTTTAAACTTTTTAAACTTTTTTTTTCTTTAGAGATTTTTTTAAAAGTTATCTAGATTATATTATTGGTGAGAATTTTGACCATAAAATCTTCCACCATAAAATCTTCCATGCAAGATTTTAGTTAAGTTAAATTTTAAAAAGTCAAAATTAGAGATGATGAAGAACTTTATTAAAAGGAAAAGTTGAACTTATCTTCATTGTCCACTTATAAACTCACTTTATATAAAAATATTAAAGTTATGTGACAATATGAACATCTTTAATTTATAAAACTATTGTGAATTTTTTTGGGGGATTTTTTTTAGTAACTTGTAAGAGTTTTGACTATAAAACTTTTTTTTCCAAAATATTTTTTTGTAAGTAATTAAAGAAATCAAAATTTAAAAAAAAGTAAAAACCTTTATTGAAAAAAAAGTTAAATTTATCGTCATTGTCTACTTATAAAATCACTTTATATCAAAACATTAAAATTAACAAAATCCATCTTACATTTACAAAACTATTTTGAAGATAAATTCCAACCTATAATATATATAAAGAGAGAGAAAAACAATGATAAGAGAATTTAAGAACATATATGATATGGTAGTTAAAAATATATATATAATTAGAAAGAATTGAATAAAAAACATATGTTTCATCTTTAAAAAAAAAGGTTAAGCTTTGAAAATTGATTTGGAAATTTTTAATGAAGAAATTATATTGATGATGAGGATGTCTGAGAGTTTAGAAGATTAAGAAGGTTTGAAGGTTTCTATTGTAATAGATATTTGGAAATTGAGATATAATGTGGATGTACAAAAGACAAAAGATACTAGAAAAAGTGATTTTCATCATCAAAGCAGAGATTGACAAATCTTTTCTGCCCAAATTGTTTTAGGAATTGTGCAATCCCTATTTCACTAGGGAGCTCACCATAGTTTATTCTTATCTTGTCTATATTGATTTTCTTTCTTTGTACTAGTTAAGAGAGAAATTTTGATCTTGTAGATTAGGGTTAATGACCTCGTTATAATATCTTAATTTTCTTTTATCATACCACAAATTCTCTTTAAACCTAGATGTAATAACATTTTTAATTGTATCATTGTAATATTTTCATCAATTCTTTAATGACTATCCTCATTCTTTATGCCAACCCTGCTTAGGCTATAATTGGCTAAAAAGTTTTTAGTCTTTCATATTATTTATCTTTTGCTTATACATAAGTAGTTGGTCATAACTATATAAAAGCCCACTTCTATAAAAAAAAATAGCATAGAACATATTATTTTAATTTTGATTTGCTAAATGTTTTCCAAAACTCTCTCTAAATACTTATATAAGATAACAAAATAACTAAAATCTGAAAAAGCAGCTTCCCCACATTAGTGGATTGATGGCCTAACCCCGAAGGACTCAAGGCTCAAACCCGTGACCTCTCCCCGTACCGAGAGAGAGTGTGCGCACGTCTTACCAATTGAGCTAACCCTTGGGCTGACTAAATCAAGTTATCCACCCTCAATATCATTATTCTAGTTAAACATTATGATAAATATCAATTCTAAGATATTAATTAATATGTTATTATAAATCAATAAAAAATGTCCATAAATGTTTTTAAACCAATATTAAAGCTTGTCACACCTAAATTATACACTAGTACTCCTCCAATGGAATCGTCAACGACTTAATTTCCTAAAGCCTTTGCATTTTCTCTTAAATCATCGAATCGTCAACGACTTAACTTCCTAAAGCCCTTGCATTTTCTCTTAAATCTTCGAGAGTCGTGGGAAGTTGGAACATCAGAAGGTAATTATGACAGGTTTGCTTGGGTACATTGTGCGCTTGGCCATTCTGTCAAACTATAACCCTGTATTTATTAAGAGCTGCAATGGCTTACTGCACCATGATTTACAACGATTCATCTAACTGGATAAAATTTGGTGTTCAGATATAGCCTGTAGCGCGGTATTGGGATCACAGAGAAATCGAACTGAATCGAGCAGAGCGAATGAAGTAGTTCACCCGCGCAATCATATAAACGTGAGAGAAAAATCAAATCCGAACTTGGGTTACTGCCTATTTTGCCTTCAATCATGAATTTGCTGGATTTCAGCAAGTACATTGAAGATTGGTTAGCAAACAATGAAGAAAGAGCTAACAGCATGTCATTCAAAATACAGAAAATTACTGAGGACAACATTGAAATCTGTATTCATGGCAACGTTTTACTATTAACAATGCCACCTAATTTCTTCACAAAGTGCTCTGCTGATGGAATGATCAGTCATCCTGATTGTGCGTTCGCTGGCGCCTTAACAAAGCGATCCAACAACATGCATACAAGTCCTGAATTAATCTTGAACGATAGGTTAGACAGGCTGAGCAGCCGTGGGTCTTATCCTGTAAGTAGCGTTCTTGATTCCATACTCGATACCTTCGAAAAATATTGCAGTGACTCTGCTGGGGGAATATATAAGGGCGCGGAGGAGGATGCATGGACTAGGGATGGCTGCAGGTATTTTGGAGCCTCCGGTACCACTGGTACTGTTTCTGGTTCTGGTTCTGGTTCTGGTTCTGGTCAGAGCCGAGACAGCAGGAAGAAGGGATATTTTAAAGAACTTATAGAGGACGCCAATAAAAAATGCGATGGAGCTCGATCCGTGGACAGGCCTGCGATAACTGAAGTGGCCTGCAACAAGAATGACATTCTCAGGTGTTGTCAGGTATATTCCCCAACAGACAGTAATTGGGATGTTGGATTTGAGATTGAACTGAGTGGACTTTTGTCTGACCATTATCGGCAACTGCATGGACATGTGTTTGAGGCTCTTGGATTTTCATTTGCCACACCGCTACTAGTCGAAGTGATGTTTGAGCCTCTTTGCAGCACCTCCAAAAGTATAAGCTTGGAGGCCCCCGGGGAATTGTTTAGTAGGGCCTTCAGGAGACTAAGAGCAATGCATGGGCAAATCGAAGGGAAGTTTGTTTCTGGGGATGGGGAATGGGATCCAACTGGTCAAGATGATCCAGATGAGCAGATTTTTAAGGTTAGCGATGCCAGTAACACCAATCCAATGCATATGTATGGTCTTCAATCTTTATTGTCTCGGATGGCCAAAGATTTTTTCTGCCAGCAGGGAAGAAATCCGGATAATGAATCTTACAATGTAATATTAGCAACGGATGACAACATATTTGTGAGATTTTTGCTGTTTACTGGAAGTCGTCTGGCTTCATTGCTTAAGCGGTGTATTCTCTGCGACAAAGAGCTCCCTTTTCCAGTCTCCAGGCTATATTGCTGTACCGGCGAATTATGGTACATGTACTATATTACATAACATTTTGAATTTTTCTGTATGTTTTTTCACATTTATGTAAGACTATATTACATAACATTTTGAATTTTTCTGTATGTTTTTTCACATTTATGTAAGAGTAAAATAGGTAGAGTACTGTCTTTGTCTGGGAGAGCAACTACTTAGTTTTAAAAATTTTAGGTTGACTTCTTTTTCTTTTTACTTGTCCAGTGAAACTTGTCTAATTTTGACTAGACAAGTTTAACAATATGGTGGGACTTATGGACTGGACTCTTTTACAAGTTTTTTTACTTGTCTGTTTTACTTCCACCACTTGTAGGCTTCAACAACTTGTCAATTTATAAATGATATTTCTTAGTTTAAAATACTTCAGAAATTACAAATGTTTTTTACCCACAAGAGATCCAAACTTGTCTGCTCTCCGACAGATCCTTTTACAGAGCTTCGGCTCTTCCAGAGAATCAACCACACAGAAGCTTGAGCTTCAACTTCACTCTGTGCTCAAAGTTCTCTCTTTCTCTCACTTAGAGTTCTGCAATTGATTTACAAACTTCTTCTACTATTTATAGGCAACCTGAAAATTGCTTCTTCCCTGGACTCTTCACTCTTGTGAGACAGATCAAAAAGTAATTAATATTTCCAACATGAATCAGTTCTATGTTTATCAACATTGATAATATTCTAATAAACAAGTATATCTACTTAACTTGGGGCAGATAAATATAAATAGATTAAAGTTAAATCTTATAAACTGTTTGTTAGTTATGTTCTAGCTATTGTTATCATATATAAATTTATATTCTTGTGGAACCATCTTTGTCTAGATTGCTGAATCTTTCTATCCAACTAGATAAGAAACAAACAGACTCAGTTATTGACTCTGATCCTTGCATGAATAAATGAAATCAGCAATCAAGATAAGTTCACAATCAAGATAAACTCACAAGAATCCAAGTCCTTGTGAAAGATACACACCTATAAATTAAATTGAGGTTCATTCATTAGTTGGATTCATGAAGTAGTCTAGCTTTCTTCATTAAGTTTGCTGCCACATAACATTTTAATGAGAATAATGGATTTTACAGCTTGTATAACATTTTAATGAGAATATAGTTTTATACTTTAGAGCTTTCTTCATTAAGTTTGCTGCCACATAACATTTTAATTAGAATAATGGATTTTACAGCTTGTATGACATTTTAATAAGAATAATGGATTTTGCAGCATGTATCGCTTCGAAGTATTAGGGATAGGAGCACAAGTGTTCCAGGAATTGATCCGAATGCCAATAGAATGGATTGATTTAGAGATTTCCCTAGCTTTGGCTGCAGCAGAAGGCTTCCGTGGTGTGTTTGAACCATTCCCTCCTTTTCTTTTGGAAGAAAGGGAGATTCGTCCGCGTTCACAACTCTTAAATAAGGAGGACAATGCAAATCGAATTCAGAACAAAAACAAAAACATGGATGTTTTGAGGAGCATAATAAAATCATTACCTCCGGTTTCGGAAATGAGATTATGCACCAATGAAGATAAGTTAAAGGAAAAGCTAGCTGAATCATGGTTGTGTACGCCTCAAGGGAAATCAGTGGAGAAATCAGGGGACAAATGTTTCTCGCAGCTTCCTTATAACGTTCTTAGATTCATACTGTGCACCAACAGAGTGTCGTTGGTATTTCTATCTGAGACTGATGACAAAATCCTAAAAGTTGATGATTCGCAGTCGCTGGTTTATCAGTTCGCCGTCGTGCAGGATTCTCCTGAGAGGGAGGCTGTGTATATTGAATCCTACAGAAACAAGCAAGAAGTTTCCAAATTTGGATTTCATGGAAGTCGCAGAGAAAACTGGTATTCAATTTTGAGGTATGTAATCTGTTTGCTAGCGATGAATTCTCCTCGTAAAATCAATAATAATGTTTTAAAAGCTATTAACGGATTGATATTGGCATTGACAGAAACGGCTTGCGATGCTTGAGCAATACCAAATTGATGTCCGCCGGAAGTTCTCTGGGGGAAGGTATTTATTTGGCAAACACCTTCGAATATTCTGCGAACTATGCAGGCTATTCTACGAGATTTTCAGATCCAGCTTGTTGGATGAATGGCATATATCGGAACGGTTTCTATGTGGTGAGTGTCTGTGAAGTTATTTCTTCTTCAGCAATAAAGGAGATGTCAGGTATTTGTGTGGTTCCTAAAGAGCACGAGGAAAGTGTGGCAGTGAGGTATTTGCTTGTCTGTGTCAGACCTAGAGATCAAATTCTAAGTGCAAGGATTTCTGATGGCCACATATTGTTTCATGGCGGCCATAGTGTGGATCTTTTTCAACATTATCAGAGCATAAGACAAAAGTATGCTTCTGGTTCTTGCTCCCAGTAATCATGCAACTAAGTTCTCAAATCAGAAACCCAGAAGAGAGAATATATGCTTCTGGTTCTTGCTACTAGTAATCATGCAATTAAGTGCTCAAATGAGAAACCCAGAAGCCAGAACAGAGTATTTGTGAAAAATATTCATCCTCCTGTATAAACAGTTCTGTCTTCTTTCAATCAGGTCAATGTATGATCATTGTACAAACATTTGTGTCTTTCTTTCAATTTTAGTTGAAATAAAAGTTGCATTTCAATCAGTTCAATGTGTGGTCATCCTTGAAAGTTGGTGAGAGCAGTTTTTGGATTAATAAAGAAAAATGTGAACACTATTTCTTTGAAGATGCGAAAAAAACATTACAAGCAGTTGTCACAGTGTAACTGTGATAGTAAGGATAGTTAGTTTTGGTTTTTATAAATCAAGTTGATTATGAGTATAATTATTTAAATTTGTGGTGGGTGAAAAATAGGTTATAAGTTAAGTATCATTGATTAAAGTAATTTATATATCTTAATGGAACACTTGTTTGATCTCATTGCAATTTATGATGATAACCTTTTATCCTCCACCCCAAATTGTAAACAAGCATAGCCACTTTACTTATAGTTAGTAAATGTCCACATAATACAAATTAAGTGACATGAAGATAATTACTTGTATTTAAAAAAATTCAGTTATTTAAATCTAATATGTAATATAGAGATTACAATTTTGGTACTTCAATTTTAAATAATTTTGATTATTAAATTTTTAGTAAATTAATTTTTAATCAATAAAAAACAATATCTTTCATAATGATGATGAGACCTTTCGATCTATGAGATTTTAAGAAAAGATAAAGGAATTATTTGGATTTCTGTAAAATTTGATTTTTATGAAGGAAAAGCTGAGAACGAAGCGTTCCTAAGTTTCCATAGTTTTGAAAAGTTAGAAGCTCATAAATTTTTTGATATGAAGCTTCATGTTTTACAATGAAGCTCATGGGAATTAGTTATGAAGTACCTTTGATCTTTTAGATTAAGATTAATGACTTTCTTGTAATACCTTTACTTTCTTTTATCCTCTAAATCTTTATGGTCCCACATTCTAGATTTTAGATTAGGATTAATGAAAAAAATTAATATAGCCAAGATATATAGCCACATTTATGAAGAATTCATGATATCTAACACTTTATCTCCATCTACCTATATTTAATTGGATAACATTAATTATCCCAATGTGGTAGCTCATTTAGTTGTTGCCTTAGGGGCCAAATATTTGATTAGATAACATTAATTATCCCTATGTGGTGGCTCATTTAGTTGATGCCTTAGGGACCAAACCTTGGACATGAACCACATTAACCAAAAAATAATATTAAGTGTTATATTTTAATTGATTAATTAATTAAAATTTTAACTATGAAATTATATATTTAGAGGTCTAAACTTTTCCATCCACATTCATGAAGAATTCATTGTATTTAACTTTTTCTCTCCATCTCCTTACATTTGAACTTTATAAAAAAAGAGTTTCTCAAAAAATTTATAAGTTATATTAAACTCACCAACCTTAAATAGTAAATAGAATTGCCATGCTTGTTTTGAAACTTTTATGTAATAGATTTCCTTTTGAAACCCTAGTATAAAATCAAATTCTATATTTACAATATATATGTGTAGCATTTAAACTTTTCCATCCAAATTCATGAAGAATTCATGCTATCTAACGTTTTCTCTCTATCTACATACATTTGAACTTAATAAAAGGAATTTTTTCAAAAAATAATATGTTAAATTAGGCTCTTTATAACACTTTCCTTTGTTTTTTTTCATTTCCCTTGCCCTATGCTTCTTCCATGAATGGTGCATACACTTCGTTGACTTCTCCTGCATTACAAGTGCATGTACCCCTCTTCCA
This sequence comes from Pseudotsuga menziesii, assembly GCA_001517045.1. NCBI lineage: Eukaryota > Viridiplantae > Streptophyta > Pinopsida > Pinales > Pinaceae > Pseudotsuga > Pseudotsuga menziesii. The sequence continues at coordinate 821,897 of LPNX010558788.1, forward strand.
TTACAACCTATGAACTCTGCATATATACTTCATAGACTTATTCTGCATTATAAACCTAGCCACTTTAGTACATGTTAGAAAATGATAATCCACTAAAACAAGCACATAAGAGGAACAAGTTAGTTTACCCTCAAAACCCTCTATATAAAGAAAACTATCACCAATTAGATATTTATTAGTCTTAGTTGCTACCAACATAGGACACTTTACCCAGCTTATAATGGAGTTAAGCCTTTAAATAGTCTTTATCACATGGTAAAACCATGGGAAATACCATGGGTCACTCAAACCCATGGGCTTGTAAACCACCAATGTTAAAAAGTGTTTGACATAATCAAGGTTTTAATCCTAACTCTCCACTTTGTTATGCACGTAAGTCCCCTAATAAAGGATTCTAATTTCCAAAAGCATGTATATTCAAAACTAAAACTAACCTTTCTAACACTTATTAGGCTCTTTATAACACTTTTCTTTGTTGTTTTGCATTTCCCTATGCATATACCCCCTCGTGCATTACAACCTATGAACTCTACATATATCCCTCATAGACTTCTTCTGCATTATAAACCTAGCCACTTGTGTACATGCTAGAAAATAATAACCCACTAAAACAAGCACATAAGAGGAACAACTTAGTTTACCCTAAAAACCCTCTATATAGGGAAAACCATCACTAGTTAGATATTTATTAGTCTTGGTTGCCACCAACATAGGACACTTTAAGCTTCTTATAATGGATTTAAGCCTTTAACTAGGCTTTATCACATGGTAAAACTGTGGGAAAATACCATGGGTTGCTAAAAACCATGAGCCTGTAAACCACTAATGGTAAAAAAAATTGACATAATCAAGGTTTTAATCCTAACTCTCAACTTTGTTATGCACATAAGTTTCCTAAAAAGGGATTCTAATAACCACAATCACTTATCTTAGATAAAACTAAAACCAACCTTTTTCTTTAAGGGATTTATATTATGAATTAAATATACTATCAAATAAGGACGATATTGAAGACCTCTATCATAGACCTCTATCATAATTTTATGACAAACCTCTATACTTCCATTAACAATTTCTTTATGGAGGTGTTATGTCAAAAGGAAAATATAATGACAATGGTTGGTGTGATAAAGAGTGCAAGCATGCTATAAAATCTATAGGGATGCTTCTAACCTGTCCTTAAAATCTGACAAGATATATAGGTACAAATCCATAATTAAAAGGAATGTTATAAAATCTATAGGGATGCTTCTAACTATCCCTTAAAATCCCATAAGCACCTCTCAAAGTTAGATCCTAAGAAATTCTAGAGGTAAATGCTATGTGGTAAAGATAATGAAATATATATGATTCCCCCGAGGGATTAAAATTTCTACCTTACAAATCTAAAAGGATCCTTTGATGTTGTGGAAACATTCAAATACTTTCTGTAGAGGAAGATTTAGAGGAATATGTTTTTTCCTTAGAAGACATAGAGTTTGGGTTTAAGAAGTTGCCAAAAGAGAAGGTTAAGGACATCAAAGGATACCAAGACGAAATACTAAAAATCGGTAGACCTATCATTATCTCTCACATCCACAAATTCTTCCTTTTAGTATTTGTGTGTGTTGTTTTTACACCCATAGCTAATCATTGGAATAGATTGGAAGAGATAAAAGTTCCTTTCGAGTTGAGAATTGTTGCGCTCAAGTTGTACGAGATTTCTATTGTCAAGTTTAGGAACTCTCAAATCTAGCCAGAACAAATTAATTGTAATATAGGATTCAAACAAGGATGTCCTCTATCTCTACTCTTTTCATTATATACATTAACGAGTTAGATGGTTGCTTCTAAGAAGCAGGTTGTGTCGGCACAACTCTAGCTATTATAGCCATCATATTTCTTCTCTATGTGGATGATAATGTTCTTATGGTGAGGAGTTGTTATGATCTGGACAAGCATATAAAAATTCTCAAGGATTTTTTCTCTCATGCGAGTATGATTGTTAACATTAACATAACAATGGTTATGATAATCAAATCTAAAAATATCACTTATGATAATTTCATGTATGAAAATAACAACTTGGAGAAAGTGAATTCGTACAAATATAATGAATTAAATCTTCATCACAAGCATATATGGAACTATGGCATTGAGAAAAATATTAATGATGGGCAGAAAGTTTATTATGAACTTGAAAACAATGGTAAATTAGTAAACCTTTGGACTTGGGATAAAAAGAACATCCTCTTTGAGACTATGGTCATCATTATTAGCTTAGATGGATGTGAAATTTGGGGCTACAATATCTCTAAAGAATCATGGATAGTGATAGAGATGTTGGAGAACTAAGGTAGCAGGTGCAAGGGGGGTCCTTCTTGACCATGGTGGAAAAGTTATAGAAAATTTCACTTGGGGATTAGGAGATAATATAGGCAATCAAGTTGAATGGTATGTATTCTTATAGGGAGTAGAACTAATTTCCTCTCTAAAGACGCTAAAAGTGCTCATTCTAATAGATTCCTTTACTGTCATAAGGAAGACACGTAAAATTTTAAGGAGTCAATATCCAAAGAGGGGGTATTTGTAGCATAGAGTATTGAGATTTGTTCAAGTCCCCCCCAGTCGCTCTCTTTTTCATATTCAAAGGAATCTAAACAAGCAAGAAGACAAGCTAGAAAATCAGGGCGTAAGATTGGTTTAAGGGATGATAGTGCAAAATGGGCCCCGCCCCAGAAAGAAATGATTACCATAACCAATTGAAATATCAATCCAAACAGTAGGAAACAAGGTGGAAGACACATAAACCAGGAAGAACACATGGCCCATGCATAGTACTTTTCCCTAGTGGGTGTTAATTCCCCTCTCGCATGAATTTGTTGCCTCATTAATGTTTTGTCTTGTCCACAATCAAGAAATTGTGGAATTGCTTATTGTAAGGAAGGACATCAATGGGATAATTCATGTGTATGGATTTGTTTCAAATTCACATTTCTAGATTGTAATATGGAAAGATGAAGAAATATTTGAATTGGGATTGAAACGTAGGAAACCTAACCAATATTTATGCAACGTTATCCCCTCTCTACTGGGTCGGTAGAGGTCTCCCTCTCTAACTCGAGACGTAGCAAAGCTCTATCAACTTTTGGATGGAAGAGGTTTGAATTCTCGTCTCCTCATGGTTCAGGTCCCTACTTGGATTAGCATTCCAGAGGGAGTGGGTGTAATAGATGTTGTATCTTGGTTTATTGGGAAAGTGAACTATCAGAAGGAAGCAGAGTTCTATCATTCTCGAGTGGTGGGATCTGAAAGAGATGGGTTTGTTGGTATTTAGCTTGTAAGAAATAAGGACTATCATGCATTATGTCATCGTGGAGGGATACATTAAGCAGTCTAAGGAATGAAATTAGGGATTTCAAACATATGCTAAGGGTGGTAAGTGACTGAATTGAAGGAATACTTGATGCAATGAAGAAAATCACTTACGATATCTCCATGTTGGATTCTAGAATCAAGGACATTGAAATCACTCTAAGGGAGAAGGGTTTCCATATTGAGGGAATAAATGATAATTTAGACAAGTTATTGAGCATGAACAAAGGCATCCACAACTAGATAACTCCGTCTACCAAAGTGAAAGCCATGAAGGAAGACTCGTCCCACCAAACTACTCGAGAATATGAGAAATATGCTAGGCATGGACAGTAAAGGATTTTAAGTTCTAGGATTCCATAGGCATGTTTTCTTACTATTTTTTTGTTGCTTATACTTATTAGGCCTTCATGTTTATAGTACCATCAACCTTTTATATGCTCTATACATTGAAGAAACTTTGGGTTGTGAACTAGACTTTGGAACTATTTTCACTTGCAATTTTGAGTTTATGCCTATAGTTGATGCATGGGAATTTTGTATTTGAAAGATACATTTATTAGCATTTTTTATATTTAAAAAATACCCATTTCTATTTTTTTTAAGATAGAGATGTTGGATAAAACTAGGGAATTAGAAAGAACGTAAATGAGCAAGTTAAGGAATTCCAAGAAGAGGTGGTGTCTAAAGAAATCATTTCCACACTTAAGCATATTAGACAATACATCAAAATGCATTGTTCACATGTCATCTTCATTTGTTTAATTGATTCATTATAGTACTATCCTTTTGTAGCTACAAAATATAACAAACTCATTGATGTGAGGAAGAATGTGTCCACATACTTGGGTCATAGAACATAGTGGAATCCCTGAAATTTTCCATTTTTTGTGTGGAAGTTGACATTTTTTTTTACTTCCTAAACATTTGGGCATATCCTCTATTGATCAGTTGGTCCCACTAGTTGAAATCCTACTTATCCCATCAGTTGATTAGTAGTTGATGTTTCTAATTGATCATCACATGTCAATTGTCAAATATCTATTTGTATAACATCCATACGTGTGATGAAAGAATGGGACCTATTGTTCCAACATCCCTCCCCAATCAACACAACACTTTGGAGATTTAGGAGGTGAAATTATAGTACACACCCCTCACCCTGTGCCCCTGATATTTTCATCTTTATAATCCTAAGCATAGCCCAAAGTTTCAAAAACTTATCTTCCCATAAATGCTTTGTGAAGATATCAACAATTTGATCATATGTTCTACAAGAGACAAGGTTTACAACAAAAGTATGTATAACTATATCAGCTTATGCACATGAATATCCATGTTCTTCAACTTACTATGTGCAAAAATATTGTCAACGACCTGTGTTGCACTCGAGCTATCACAAAATATTACATTCCCTGAATCGACCAGAAAACTGAGCTCTCCTGGGAGATTTCAAATATAGAACAATAACTATTCCCAACATTCACTACACCATGATATAATGCTTCTGTGGTTGAAAGAGAGACCACCCTTCTCTTCTTCCATGACCAAACCAAGGGTCCTGAGAAAATGTGAAACACATAGCCAAATGTTGGCTTCCTATGATGCTCATCACCTACCCAATCTTAGTATATGTAACCAAGTAGTGGCTTTGCGGTACTATTGCAATACATTATACAAAGTTGATAAGTTCCCTTAATATCATGACCAAATTTCTTGGTGCCCTTTCAATGGATTTATCAAGGATCCTACATAAAACAAGAAAACACACTAATAATATAAAAGTAAATATTAGGTCAATTGTGAGTTAAATAAAGGAGACTTCCAACAATTGTCGATAGAGAGTTATCTTCTCATGGTGTTTCACGGTCCTTGATCAACTTTACTCCCGATTGAAAAGTTATACCACATACCTTATATTTATTCATTTTGGATATTTGAAAAAGATTCAATAATATGTGACAACAAATTCGAATTAATATATTTGTAATCAGCTCCAAGAAGGTGACACATATATCCCAGTTGTGCCACTAAGAGGGCAACTTTACAATTTTCTCCAACTTAAATAAAATTCTAAGAATTAATGCAAGCAATCAAGTAGGAAATTGCTAGAAGCATTAGATAAGTGAGGGAGGATGGATCACTTCCCAAACATGATATTACCTCCAAAAAAATCCAAAAGACCATTTTTTTGCACACCGTCAGCAACACTAGAGAGAGAGGAATCAAATTATTCTTCATCTTCTAGAGCAATCACTGGAAATTTTGCTCAGAGTTCAAAATAGAAGAATCATTGGAGAATAGCTAGAAAGAGAGTTCTTATTCAAAAATGGTGGTTTCAATGTCTTTTGTTGGAGTAGTTGTATGGGAAGATGAGATATCATAGTTCTCATAAACTTCTGGAGCAGTTGGATAAGGAGTCACTTCAAGGAGACTTTCTCCAATTCAAACTGAATGAGTTGAAGATTCTACCATTTCTTCAACTTGTACAACTTCATCAGAGAGTGTTGAGGACGAGACATTTGAAGGAAGAATATTTCAGGAGGTACTGGATTCACTCCAGGTATCATCTGCTTATTTATACACACCAAAATATCTATCTAGATTGCTCTAGAGCTTGGATAGATACTTGGCAGAACTAATGAGATAACGCATCTTAGGAGACATTGCCAGACACATAAGTCCATATGCTCTATCACAGTAATTTGGACAATCATTTTACTCTTCAACATATTCTTCACTAGCTCCATTAGATACATCAAATATCTCATGTATCTCTAGATATGAAACCATCTTCAATTTCCGCTCAGCATAATTAAATGTTGATAGAGGAGGAACTAAACTCAAATCCATAGAAGTTTCTTGTACCTGTAAAATAAACTCTGAAAAATATGTATTGAGGATTAATTGAATATATTGAGCTCCCTATGCTCTGATACCATGTGAAATTTCTAAATATCCTTGATGGAAACAAGAAATCATAAGCTAAGAATCTAATGCACAATGCAATCCTATGTAGATTTGCAACATAGATTAACAACAAAACTAGTGAAGAAAATACAGAACAGAATACATAAAAGATAGAAATCAAGGAATAAATCCTTCTTGTTTGTATTAATTCATGAAGAAGTATACAATATAAATACACCTCCAAAGGAGAATTTTTTTTATCTTAAGAAGGCATTTGGAATCCTCTCATTGGGCATGCTTAAATTAGCATAGAAACCATCACTAGACTTGAGAACTAGTCCTATCTCTTGAATGTGCTCAATTAATTGAGTGTAACTGAAGGTAATCGGACCTAGAAGGTGCATGAGGGAGTTAATTAATGATGTCTAGTTATAGAGGGGAGAATTTAGGAGGTTTATTTGACTAACAATGGTCATTGGAGCTCACTATTAGCCCAGAGTAATGAAATCTAGGAAAGGTGGCCTTCTTAACTAATTGTATCCCAGTTTACTGAATGTAACTAATGGTGTATGGATAAAATCATGGATGAGGGGACATGAGGTTCTAAAATCATGGATGAGGATGCAATAGTGGGTAATGAGGTAAAAAAATGGCAGGGATTGAGGCACTAGGAAGTCAACAACAAGATCTAGGTAGTAGGGAGATCAACAATCTTTCATGCATTCTACATGGTTGCATTGTTACATGCATGCATGACTCAAGTCTAGATGAAAAATATGTTCAAACAATAACAGTGCACTACGATGAAAACCTTCTAAATCTGAATAAATAAATTTTTTATGCACTTTCTTTTATGTGCTCGTGACCTGACAATAAATTTAGAAATGTGAAAGTGTGCATACTTTGGACTACAAAATCATGAAAATAACAAGCTGAATTTTGGAAAATTTCTGCAAATGTTGACTTAGTCATTTGATTCCCTTGAACCTATAGGTCTTGAAAAACTTCATGTGGAACATACTTGTCAGGAAGGCTTTGCATGACAACAATTTATGCTTTGACATTTATGTCTTCCTAGTGATTATTGTAGGCTTTGAATGTGGTTGGGAATCATCTCGATGGGCAACTGAAACCCCTAAATAGTATCTTCATGTTATTGAACATCAAAGTTCTATATAAATTCACTAAGGATTTTCTCTACTAACCTGTGTTTATCCTCTTCTTTGACAGATCCTTGAAATGGCATTTGAATTTGAGTTAAATGGAGGATGTTCTTCAGATTCTCTCAACATAGTGTATCCAAAGTTTGGCCTGTAGCATCCCCCCGTTGGATTGTTAAACCATTGTATTTTATCCTCCTCGTCTGTCAAAAATATATGACTGTCAACAAGAGATGAAATATAAGAGTCCCATATTTGTTTCTCTTCATTTATAAAACCTACCTATGCATATGATAACCAAGCCCGTGGGTGAATATTTGTGGCCCGAGGGACCAAAAGATGATGTAAAAAGATGAGGCCATGATCAGTAAGATGGTCTACCATATGAATCAACAACCTAGAGTTTGGATCCGGTCCATGTATCAAAACCCACTATGAATGATTTATCACTTCCAATATGTTACGATAGCCAATCCTCGATAATATCAAATGTTGAAAGAAGAGCTTTCCAAAAAATGGAGACTTGTCTGCACTGGATGATTGGCGATCAAAGCCAATCCAAAGTCAATCCATGACAGACTTTGAATTAATATATTTTTTATGAGTAAATTTAACCCATAAAACTTTGTTCGTCTAAAGGCTCCATATGAACTTTGCAACCAAGGATTACAAGAAGATGTGATGATCCTTAATGCCCCATCCCCTGAGGTTTTTCGGGAGGGAAATGGGCTTCCATGAAATCCAATTGAAGGGTCTTTTATCAATGGTCCTGAGACACAAGAAGTTAAAACCGATATTTCTGATATGAGAAAGGGTACTAGAAGGTACATAAGCAATTGTAGTATAATAAACGGACATGCCCTCCACTATTGATTTAAGAAGGGTGAGACACCCTACCTTGGATAAGGACTTATTGCACCATAATTGAACCTTACTTTCCACCTATCGAACCAGCCAAGCCTAGTCTGTGAGAGAGTAATCATTAGGTTTTATGGTAAAACCCAAGTAAAGAAGGCCCAAAGATACATCATAATATACAAATTGAAAGAGTTGAATCATCCAATCAAAGTCATCATGTTCAATATTAATGATAGAAATGGAATATTTTAGACGGTTACATAACATACCTGTAGCAGCAAAGAAAAGTTATAGGATGTCATTAATTTTTTTCATTTCTCTTATGGATCCATCGGAGAATAGAAGGATGTCATTGAAAAATACCAAGTGGGTAATGAAGATTGAGCCACTAAAATTATGACCTATGAGGCTCCCAATGGTCCTAGCATATGTAATAATACGACTAAGGCCTTCCATGATGAGAAGGAATAATAGGGGAGCTAGAGGTAATCCCTATTGAATACCTCACCCAGACCTAAAGAAATGTGATGTTGAGTCATTGATCAATACTGCATAGCTAACCGAGTGAAGAGGTGATAAGATCCAATTAACAACGGGGAGGTTAATATCAATCTGGAGAAGAACAAGTCGAAGGAATGTCCAGTTTACCTTGTCATAAGCCTTAGTAAGATCCTCTTTGACGATGACTGTAGGAATTTTTCCAATTTTTACAGAATGTAATAATTTTTCTGTTATCTCGATTGCATCATGGATTTATTAGCCCTCGAGGAAGGTGAATTGTTCAAGGATAATGGAACTTGAGAAAATAATCTTCAATCTTTTAGCTAGGACTTTTGCAGTAAGATTATATATAACATTACATATGGAAATGGGTCTTAGGTCACCCATTTTCTTAACCTTATCAATCTTTGTAATCAGAGTTAAGAAAGTGGAGTTGAAAGCAACAAGAATTTGCCCCTTTTTCCAAGACTCCTCACTAACTTTTAGTAAATCAACTCCAATGGTTTCATACATACCTAAGTAAAATTCAATGGGCCAGCCATCCCACCTAGCCTGATCTTATCAAGGAGCGTTGATTTGATCACGTGTAACAAATCCTATTTCATGATGGTTAAATTAAATGAATCATCATGTTCATGTGAGACGAGTTGTGGGAAATCAACCAAGACTTCCATCATAGGCATAATCCAAGCATTCTTGTCTTCACTATATTGATATGTGAAGTGCATGACCCCGGCCTTATCAATTTGGGTGAAACCCAAGATAGTGGAATTATTCTCATCCTCAATTTCAAAAATCAAGTTTGTTTGGATTCTATGCTTAAAAAAATTATGAAAGTATTTTGAATTGTTGTCACCAACCTAAAGACACAATGCACAACTCTTCAGTCGAGTAGTTTTCTCCTCCTAGAGTAGGATAGAATTCTTTTTTTTTCCAATTGCATGATCTCGAGCCACTGATCTGAATTGACGAATCCCTTTGGGTGAGCATGGTAGAAAGTAGATAGGGTAGCCTCAAGTTGAATAAGCTCTCGTTATTTTTTAATTGTGTTCTCTTTAATCCATGGGATGGTGAGGGATTTAAGTTTTTTAAGATTATTTAGGAAATGAACCACCATTGATACCTGTGTGTCGACCTCATAAGTCATCCAAATGTTTTTCACCAGGGTTTGAAACCCTTCATCCTTGAACCAAGTGGCATTGAATTTAAAGGGATATGGAGGCTTTATGTTATCCCCCTTCATCTCCAGAAAGACAGGAGAGTGGTCTGATGCACTCTCGGATCCAACCCACTACTTTATTAGTGGCACACTCAACATCAGAGCCTCATAATGAGAATTGGATCTAATAATTTGGATATAGCATGTGCCTAATGCGTTTGTTCCTCGAGGAAGGGTTGAGGACAGTCGGTGCTATATCCAATAAATCCATATCTTCATTTTTTTTCTGGAAAAAAATCAGATAGCAAATTTTTTTTACCATAAGGGACCCAACTTTCAGTCTCTCCTATGGAGAAGTTCATGTCATCTCCTAAGATATAATGGCTCGGTGAGTGAAAATATATAGAGCTAAGTTTGTCCCAAAACTCAGTTCATCGAGAGTGGGGGTCATATAAGTTAAGAATTGTAAATCGGATGCCCAATTCCCTATAAGAGAAGTCAGATCTAAGCTCCTTTAGGATCCCCCAGCTAGAGTTACATTGAACCTATTATTACAGATCTTGTAGTTGTCCCGTGGGGTGATCCTATCGATGATGGTAGAGGAAAGGAAACTATAGTCATGACATATGATATCCAAGACCTCTGAAAGAACTCAAATGTCACACTAGTCGAGGATACTGACACTTTAGACTGTAGTGAAAATATTAATCCCAAGGGGTGTCCCTATAACCAATATGACCCTAATAACAAGGAATGCAAGTGAATAACCTAAGGAAGCATGATTATATCTCTTAGTATTATAGTTAATTATAGTTTTGCATAGTTACTAAGAGATTTCGAGTGTTCGTATGAAAAGCCCCAATTTACCCTAGGGTTTTAAGCATGGGAAATTGGATCTAGGGGTAAACGATGGAATTAAGTGAAAATGGACACTCATATTTTGTTAGGTGTAACATAATGTGATTGGAGGTGAAACTAGCAATACCCAGTTTACGTATCTAAAAATACCCACTCCTCCTAAGGAGGGCGTCTTCCCCTAAGAGGCATACCAGTGCATTAGGTGGGAAAATCTCCAATGATCATGAAAATTCAGACTTAGGGGTTTTATGATTATTCCAAAGTGGGTTTTAATTTTTATATCCCACCACAAACTAGAACCTACAGATCTAAGAAATGAGGGTTTGATGAAAGGAAAATGCAGCCCCAATTAGATACTGAGAAAAAGGATAGATCTTACCTGGGTGAAGCATACATGATGTTTGTCAGTATGAATGTCGAGGTAATGAAGATTATTTCTGCATAGATCAAGTGAAGGAATGGTGAAAATCCACATTTTTTGAAAGTGCTCAAGGAAGCCAAATGTGCCCTCTCTCCTGCCGAACCAAGTAAATAATAATGAGAACGACAAGAAAAATGACAATGATGATGAGAAGTAAACAAATAAGAGAGTTATAAATCATAAGATATAAATACTCCATGTGTACACCAATCTGGAGAGAAGATCAAGATGGACATCTCCCACATGTGCGCCCCTCTCCAAATCGACTTCCCTATCAAACAAATGGATCCAAAAAAAATATGTCACATATTCACCAATGATATCCAATGCAAGAAATAATGTCATCCAATCACAAATAACATTCTTCAAACATCCACAAAAGACAAGGAAACCTAGAAATATTTCTCTATTATTCTTCAAGAGCCAATGGTGTCAAATTTCCTGATGGGATACAATGGGGGAGTCTCGTCTTTATATATATTTTGAGAGACAAAAACCCTAACTTACTTTTACATATAATAGTTGAGATTATAACATCTTCAATAGTTGAGATCAACTTTACATGGATCAATTTGACTAGATGAAGGGGGTGCACTTAATGCCCAATGAAACCTTGTTTAAGTCAAAGAATAATATAACATATGATATGATCATGACAATACATCAAGGGGGTCACTAGGGGCTTGATTCACCATATTCCCCATTACAACCTCATAACATAAGATATAACAGTGTAATACGTCAAGTGGCCAAGTTGAGGGGCGCCCCTTGGGGGATGTCCTCACTGGCTAAGCTAAAATAAAATAATCCTATACCCAATGTTAATTGAAACTACTAAAGATTTGTTCAGGGAGCCAAGATACATCATCAGAGAAGTTTTCCTTCCATTTCCTTAACCCAACATGCCAAATCGATTTTTTCAGTGAATTTCCTAGTTAATTTTGGGTGGTACATCCTCTGAAACTTAATAAAATCATCATAACTCTTTCCAGTATGAGAATTGGGGAAAAATGATTGTAATGGATGATTTAGAGACATAAAATAATGGTATAAGTGAATACTAATACCCCCTGGAAAAATGCAATGCTCTAGGAGAACCAAAAAGTCTACAATCTATAATAAAAGTTTATCATTTGGCCAATAATAAAGTGATAATAATCACTGATCATGAGATCCAGGGCCAAACTCTGAAAAGTAAAACTGTAGTATTGGTCTTGGGCATGTCTAGAACAAATATAAGCATTAATTTTTTTAGTCACTCCCTTGGGAATTGTGTTTGACTTGGTCAACTAGGTTGACCAAGTCAAAGTACCCAAAATGAAGGTGAGATACTGTATCAATATGATCCTGCATGTATCCAAGGTAAGTAATGCTCCAATGGTGTATATCAAAACCCAACTTAAGTCATGTTATACAAAACCATGGTGACAACAATAATAATAATAAATAAGATATACATGTGCCTTTGAAAGGTCATTGAACATACTAGAAGTCTCTTGTGCATGCCATGCTTACAAAGTTTAAACAATTTTGTAATGCTGGGTGAAGGTGGAAAACAAGGATAAGGTAAAGAGTAATGACTCATGGCTAGCTTTGAATATGTGATCTGTTTGAATGATAACCAATACACTCAACCAAAAAGACATATGCACGATAGATAGTAACAAGGAATGGCGGTGTCTCAGAAACGGATAAAGTCCTTGGGCTTGTTTCCTTCAGACTCTAGCAAGTTTTCCTTTACATGACTTTGCAATACCGGTAAACCTTCAAAGGAAGGTTCCCTGGAATTCTTCTGGGCTCCAGTATTGACAAAGAAATAGCCTTTACAGGCTAGTACCACCTTGTTTCCCTGTGGGGGCAAATGAGTCGAACACTATACAAACAGTGAGTGCTCATCCTTTGACCATTGTGTTGCAGCTGCAACTTTTTTCCCAAATTTCTAAAAAAAATTTGGACCCTCCTTTACTTTGGATTAGTTCAGTCCTTTCCTTGGTTTCATCCTGTTGATTTTAACTTATGGGTTTCGAAGCGCCTTCTCGAATTTTGAGTGCTATCAATTGACTGGTTTCTCATCGTTTCACGCCTTAAGCTTCATCTTAATTGAACCTCTTGCTGTTTTTGCAAAGCTCTTTTAAAGCTTTCGTTGTAAAGCCTTCTTATAGCGGGAGTTAGTTTGTTAACAGGCCCACCGTTGCGGGTGTGTTTCGGATCCTCCTAACCTGTGGTCGGGCCGCCGTTGCGGGTGTTTTTCAGCTCGTCCTTTTCTTTTTCGCCCCGCCGTTGCGGGTGGCTTCCGAAACATGATTTTTTGTTTCTTGCCCCGCCGTTGCGGGTGAATTCAGGAACCTGGTTGTTTGTTCCATCCCGCCGTTGCGGGCCTTCCTCGAATCTTAGTTGTCGTCTTGCCGTTGCGGGTGGTAAACTCTTGTGGCTGTTGCGGGCATGTTTTTCACGCCGCATCGGAGGGAGATGAACTCTACCCTCGCCACCGTTGCGGATCAATATGAAGTCCGGAGATGTTGTTTATGGCCGACTACGTATATCGGAGCCTTGGAGAATGTTAACTTCCCCATTGCGTCCGCCGTTGCGGGGGCCGCCGAGCTCCTGGTCATCCGACGAGCATATCTACCGCCGCCCGACCACCTTTTTTTCGTATAACCTATGTTGGGTGTTGCAGGTGGTGGAGTGATGAAGATGTTCCGTCGTTGCGGGGAGAGATGAGTTGTGTCGCCCGCTAAGACTTTCCAGTCCGCCCCGATGGATTTGACTTCTCGCACGTACGAAGGTTTTATCTATGCGGGGGCGCGTTTTGGGTTTTTTATTGTTGTTTTATTGCGTCCAAGCTGTCAACACTGTCGAGCTAGCGAGTCGTGTGGAAGCATCGTACCGGTACCCGCGTCCAGCTGTTGGTCGAAGGCTCCATTGTTGTCGCCATTCCGTTCATACGCTCCTGCCAGGTAGGATCTTAAACCCCTCTTTTCCAGGTTTTGGCCGGGTTACTTAGGATGTGTATAATGTAGAAATTTGCGGCCCGTAATTCCGTTTTGCTCACAAACGGGGTTTTTCACCCACGGCTAGGGTTGGCGTTTTCGTTTTCCCCAGTAGTTGCGCCCGCGGTTTATCAATATTATTTTTAGATATCTTGTGCGGTTAGAGGGATGGGTTTTCACCCTTTTAAGAGCCCGCGTTTTCATCTACCTCCTCCGTTTAGTTCATCCCTAGCAATAGAGGAAGGCACGGTGCAGGCGGCCGTTATGCCACCTGCACCTGGTTATTTTCTCGGTAGGATGGGGGCCTTGAAGCATTTGGAGGGGGTTTTCACCGATTTATTCCTGATAAAGGCCCGGCTGTTCGATTTCCTATTCTTCGAGCCCTAATCTTCGCCTACGCGCTACGCATTTACCATTGTCGGCCACCGTGAAGCCCTAGGGCCGTGCCGCGGTTATTTTCGAAGTTTTGGGGGTAGAATGAGTGATGGCGCGAGTGGGGTTCCTCTATGCGAAGACTTGCTTTGGTTTCCCACGGTTTATAGTCGCAGCGATGTAAATCCATGCCCGCGATAACATGTTTTTTTGTCGTAGAGCCATCTTTGAGATCGGATTTTTGTAGTCATGTGCCCTACTTTTGAAAATTAGGCTTTTGCAATGCATATCATTTATTTTAATGGTAGCTTGTGAAATCATGTATTTTTGATAATAAGCCGTGGAATGAATAATGCTAATTGTAATTTCGCAACATTAGGACCTTGCTCGCTATTTTGCAGAAATAATCTGAGTCTTTGGTTATGCATATATGTGTTGCTTTCTTACTTGCACACTGATATAAGACAATCGCACAGCTAAAAGATTGCATGATTAGTTCAAATCTTGGAATTTGAAGAACCTACATCTGATATCATTATAGTCAACAGAGAAAAAAAATAAAGCTGTTTCTTAATATTCACAAATTTGAATTGCTTAATATCATGATGTTTTACATTGCAGGAAGATTTCAAAATGTCCAGAAGACAGAAAAAGAAGGCCCCTGTGGTAGAAGAACAAACAGCAATAGAGTCCGACCTACCAACTGAGTACATATATGAAGATACACAGTGTGTCACAAGGGTGGACCTTGAGTATAAGTGGGGAGACATACACAGGCTGATTTCCCGTAGGGAAGTCCTAGATATGGGCCTGGAGGAGGAACATATTTACGCAAACATAGAGAAATCTGCAATTATTAAGGTTGCCACTAGGCCAGAAATGTTTCCATGTGCTGAGTTGATGAGGTGGATCCTTCCACACACAAACCATGGTTCCATGCTTACCTGTAATGTTGAAGGTCAGAGCTATGCTTCCTTTAGCCCTGGTTATGTAGCTTTAGCTTACCACTTGCCTAAGCCTCAGGTTTTCTTGTCCAATGAGTGGTTGGACAATCTCAGGATGGATTTGATAGAAACCATGAGGAGAATGCTATTACCAGGGAAGCTCTATAGACATAGAGCTACTGAAGATTATGACACAGCCACCCTTAGACCCCCGTACAGATTCATAGCTCTCATGTTGAATAGGATCTTCGGGAGGGCCCATGGTAGATTATTCAAATTCGAATGGATACCCCTGATGTTCTACGTGGCCACAGAAGGGACCATCTTCAACTGGTCCGGCCTGGTGTCCAGTAGTTTATCTTCGTGTATAGCTGCAGCAAAAGGAGGAGTACAACAGAAAAAATTTGAGTTTTATATGAGCTCGATCTTGATTGACTGTATAATGTGCCACCAGCCCTTCCCCGGGCTCAAATGTGTTTGGGACAAAGAAAGAATGCCCGTATATGTAGCCTTTAAGCTACTAGGGGCTCATCAATACCATAGTTACTACCGAGAAATCTGTGAACATTTTATCATGCCTCTGCACACTCTTGTCTTCCGAAAGGAATGCGACTGCATGTCTGAAGAAGCTATGCAGGTGATAGAAGAATATGGTGATTATTTCTTGACGGAGAACGGAATGTATTTGAGAATGTTTGGTGGGTCAAGGACACCCTATCTGCTGCCCAAGTACGCAACAGATTATATCATTCATAAAGAGGCTGTTAGACAGTTATTTATTGACGGAGTTGGTCATTTCTTATTTTCAAAGAAGAAGGCTGTCTATCCTCCCTTACCATTTAAGTTAGGCAGCTATAGTTTTGCCAATGTAAAACAAGCTCCTGAATTTATAGAAGAACTAGAAAAGTTCCATTTTGGGGAGATGACCTTCAGGAGAAATGACACTCACGACAAAATGGCTGAGCATTGCAAAAAGCACAAAGTGTTCTATGAGTACACACATCATTTCGACAATGATGAATCTGTGTTCAGAAGAGCCCCGAACATGACAGCACTCAATAAAAGGTTCAAACCAAACCACTCCACCAAAGGTGGTAAAGGATCTGAACAGGAGAAGGCTGAGCAGGCTCAAGCTGAAGAAACAGCCCGAAGAATCAGAGAGGAGGCTCGAAGGCTAGAAGAAGAAGCTGCGGAATGGCTCCAGAAAGGAGAAGAGGAAAAGAGGAAAGCTGCCCAGGATGCAGCTGAAAGAGCAAAAGAAGCAGCTGAGGAAGCCCAGAAAAGGCTGAATGAAGAGCTTCGCAAACAGGAAGCTGAGAAAACAGAATTGATACAACAGTCAGCTTCTAAAATACCACCAGAACAAAGTCAGGGTGAGGAAAAACCTGAGGTGCAGACCATGCAAGTGTCCACTACCATCATTCCTTCCACCCCTATGCTACAGCTAGTGCCCTTCGAGCAGAAAAAGGGGGAAGAAGTCCCTGATTTTAGCACAGTGTACTATGATAGGGCGACCAAAAGGATCATGAGAAGAACTAAGCAAAAGGTAGGGGCTGAAGGAATGACCAGCACAATGATAACTGATAAAGCTGTGATGGTCGGGACAGACAAAGACCCAAGGTTTGTCATAAGGGCTGGCAGGGCAGCAATAGACGCTACAGAGGACAATGTAGATCAAATGATGAAGGAGATAGACTCGACCAAGAAAACCTCCGCTCAGCTGAAAGACACCCTCAGGAAGGAAAGAGAAGATGGAAATCGGCTGAAAAGAAAGTATGAGCATGTGCTTAAAGAAATGGAAGCCACGAAGAGAGAAATCCATGCCATTCAACAGGAATCACAAGAAAAAGAAACAACACAAGAAGCCTTGAGTAAGGCACATCAAGAAATTCAGGACTTAAAGAGCGAAAGGGAACAAATGAAGACACAGATAGAAGAACTGACGGAGCAGCAGAAGGACATCTACGAATCCAATACCTTATATGTCAGAGAACTGAAAGAGCAGCTAGAAGCAGCCAAGGAGCAGCAAGTCGATCTGCAGCCAGTCAAAGATCATATCTTGGCTCAGAAAGCTAGGATGCTGCAACTGCAAACGGCCCTGGAGGAAGAAAGGTGTCGAGTCCTACAGATTGATGGCAGGCTAGATGAGATAGTAAACACAGCTTCGTATTTTGTAGACAGGTCGCAAGACATCCTTGAGGTACTGACTTCAAGGATAACCAGGGTAGAATATGATCAAGAAGTCCCAGCTGAGCTACCAGTCAAAGATAAGCAAGCTTTGAAGCGGGACCATGATCTAATAGAGTTTGCTGTTATCACTGCGGAGGACTTCCAGAAGACAGTGAAGAAAACGAAGGGATCCTTCACAGAGTTCTTTAGAAGAGCCCTGGTCACTTATAACCGCTGTCAAGTGGAAGCTGAGCATAGGCTAGGTGAATTCCCTGATCATGATACATTTGCAGGGATGTTGCAGACAAGGCAGTAGGAAGAAGAAGCCAAGGTCCAATGTATCAGAGCCATTGATGAGCCAATCCTGAGAAACGAAGTTGGACACACAGCCATTAGTGTACAGCTTTTGGAGGAGCAGGTGCGCCTGAACATGGCCAGGATAGAGGCTATTCAGAAACAAGCAAATAAGTTGGAGCTGAATATACAATTCTTAGAACCCCACTCGTTTGAAGGACTCGCTGCTGAGGCAGTAGCATGGAGGAAATTTTTGGAAAACCAAGCGGGACCCTCCTCATGAGAAGGACCGGTCAACTTTTGTATATTTAAATAATTTGTAAAAGGTTGTATGAAATTGAAGCGTTGGGGAACCCAAAGGTCACTTTGGGCAACCCAACCATTTTTGCCTTTTTTGTATAAAACTAGGGAAGATAGACAAAGAAAGGGCTTTTTCCCAGTGACACTGGATGACCTATTGTAAAGAAGAACTATTTCCTTTTTGCAATAAATATTGTAGTTTGCCCGTTGGAGAAAGAGCTGTGGAATTTTCAAAATGGTGTGCAATGGATGGCAGGAAAATGAACTATTTTGTTTTTCAGCATATGTCCATGAATTGTGAGATCGTTCTAACTCTGTGACTTATGTCTTGTTGGATGATGTCTAGTTTATTTTGTGGAAAATTCACTTATAGTAATGCTGGTGCTTCACATAACAGTTAGCTATCTGATTGTTGGAATAATTTCTCTTTCATGTGTTGTAAATACAAGTATCAGCTACCTATAATTGTGTTTATCATACATGGAGTTAATGCATTACTAAATCATAATCATTTTGGCTCCCCGGGGATAGGTAGTTAGTTGTTTAGATAGTTAGTTGTTTGTTTCTTGATTGCTTAGGTGGTTCAGGTGTTGAGAACATAAGACGAGAGGTAAGAACCTGCGCAGCACATTGTGTGGTTCCCGGCATCCTTATCACCCTGCATGGTTTAGATAGGCATATGCATTGCATATTAAGTCAAAATACAAATTCCGGTGGACCGGGCCGCAACCGGTAAAACCCTTTTTGTTACTTTGACCTACGGTAGCCGGACCGCAAACCGGACGGATTCCCTATACCAAACAGTCAGCGGGCTAGTTGGGAACGCTGATTGGGGAGAATCCTTTACTGTTGCCGCCTGCGAATTTTCAGGCCTCAACAATTTTGGCGCTAGAAGGAGGGCCGCCAGTAAAGGTTGGCCGTGGAACTTATTTTCCCGAGACTACCCTACCAGCAGATGTTTTGAAGCCTTCAATATCACCCAAGTTTGAGGTTTCCTGTCCTCGAAACCCTTTTTTCCTAGTTTGCTTGTGCTCATGGCCGGTAATCAACCTAACCCCTTGCCAGCTTGGAGAGCTAGGTCGCCTCTGAACTTGAATCCTCCTTTACACAATTTGCCTCAAGCCTTCGACAAGCTTTTACCTAAGTTTGACCCTGCGGACCATATTGCTGTAGATGACCACCTTCAAAGCTTTTACGTAGCGCTAGAAGGGCTAAAGGCTGGAGAACATGAAGACGTAGTGTGCAGGCTTTTTCCTCATACTCTGAAAGGATCAGCAGCATCCTGGTATTTTGGACTACCTATAAATTCCATTCCTAATTGGGATACTTTTGAAAGAATCTTTAGAAATAAATACACAACCCAGAAGACGCATGCCTCGTTGATGAAAGGGCTTGGTTTGTTGAGGAAAGAGAAGAATGGAAAGGTGCGGAGTTTCACACAGAGATTTTCACTGTACTTAAAAAAATTTCCTGTTATAGACAGACCCTCAGATAAAGTCTTAAGTGAGTATTATACCTCAGCCCTAGGACCTGAGCTGGCTATGTTTGCCAAGATGAAAGTCAAGCCTACATTGGTGGAAACTTATCAAGAGGCTGAAAGAGTAGAAGCTGAAAGTGAGAGTATAGAGGACTATCCAGTTGAAGGGAAAACCATCGTGAGAAGAGACTCACTGCTATTTAAACCTAAAGAAGATCAAACACATGATTATCATGAGATGATGAAAGTGCTTCAGAAGCTGTCCAACCGAGTTGTAGAATTGGAAAAGGAAAGGGACGTTCAGAGAACCAATAGACCATACTATCCAAAGAAAGGAGATAATAATCAATGGCAGGTCCCACCACCAAAGATGGCATCAATAAACATAACAGAAATAGGAGGAGATAATTTCTGTACCTTTCATCAGCAGCCCCACTCTGAGAAGAGATGTCCCCAATGGATACATTCAATGACACGAGTGATGAATAAATTGTTGGATCCAGAATTGACTAGGCACAGTGGTGAGGAAGAAAAGAGGAAACAGACCATAGAAAAGAAAGAGGATGATACTATGTTTTCATGGAATGGAGTTTCACTATTTGACATGGAAGAAAAGGCTCTCCAATCTCAGCATACACTTACAACCACAAAGAATAAGGACCTGGCCATTGAGAATAATGCAATAATGTCAAAGGTTCAGGATTTACAAGAAGAGATAAAGAGGCAGGTTGATATGAGAGCTAAAGATGACTCACCTAAAGATATTCAGGGCAAACAGGAAACAGAGCCACCCATTAGACTTACCAAGCTGGTAGAAGATGACAAAGAAAGCACAGCTGGTAAGCTAAAGGAGGAGTTGCCCACAACTAACCAACCTGCAGAATAAAAGAGTGAGCTCATCAAGACCATGAAGACCAGTGCTCCACCTTTCCTAGTAACTCTTGAAATTTTAAATCATAATGTCCATAATTGTTTGGTAGATTCTGGATCATCCACAAATGTTATGCCTCTGGTAGTCTGCAAAAATCTCAATGGACAGATAAAGCCTACTCTTTGGGATGTCACACAACTTGACAAAACTAGTGTCAAGGTAGTAGGAGAGATGAAGAACGTGATGATTCAGCTGTCTGCAAACAAAAGGATATGCCACTATATTGACATCATAGTAGCAGACATTCCTGATGGTTATGGGATGATTCTAAACAGAGACTGGACAGCGAGACTAAACGGATACTTTGCTTCAGATTGGTCTCATTTGTGGTTACCCCAAAAGGGTAGCCCAAACTTGATTAAGATTCTAAGAGAAATTTTTATGAAAAACAATGTCACCGAGTTGGGGGAAGGAAACGAATCTGCTGATTCTGTTTTGGGAAACTACCTTACTGAGATTAAGCTAGAGCATCTTTCCTTGAAAAGGGCCAACCATGTGATAGACACTCAGTCTGAGCTCCTTCAACTCCCTCAGGCTGAAAGAAATGATTGCAGAATTTTAGATATGGGTTCCATCTCAATAACTGCACAGTTGGACCATGGTTAGACAATTCAGGTCTGAAATCCCGCTCATTCCTAGTTCTTTAAATGTGAACATTTTTTGGGATGGGAAAAATTTTCGAATTGTTGTTTGCTGTTTTTCTTTTGTGCATAAATAAATTGCTTTGTTCTCTTAATGCTAGATGCTTTCTTGGTTTTAGTACTTTAATGCTTTCTTTCTTGTTATGCTATTGTTTTTCTTACGGTTTGCTAGTTTTCTTTTGTTTTTTGAATAAGAGGCAAACTTTTGGGTGCAATGGAGACATCAGGAGTCTGTGTTAACTATAACCCTGAGCAAGAGAACTGTGTTTAAAGTGCAAATAATTTTCTAGCAGATGTGTTCCTAACAGGCAGTGCACTCATTTGAAGTCTTACTTAATCCCTGTAAATAACTCAGAAGTAAAAAGGGTATGAAGTACTATTTAGAGGCTCCATCCACTTCACATATTAAACACCCAAGGGGTGACAGCACTAGACCTGCGGGATGGAAACAGAGTGAGACAGTTTATCATATATAAATGATCCCATGCTATGAATTAAGAAAAGGGCCAAAAAGCTCTTAGGAGTCACTTCTTCCAAAGGAACAAAGCATATTAGAGCAAAGCTCCAAAAAGCATAAATCTCAAAGCATGAAGTAATAAATGGCCACAAGATACTCTCCGTCCGTGAATTGAAATAAAAATCATATCATTCACACAAAAGGACACTATGGGATAGAGGATCCTGAATTTAAAATAAAATTCAGTAAGAAAGGCCCGCAGGAGGACTCATACCAAAGAACTAAAGTTTAGAAAGCAAAAGTACAAAATAGCATGGGAATGAGGAACAAAAGGATAATACTGTCAACTTTCTGTCAAAGTCCTGTGGTGTCGAAGCTGTAAACCCCAAAGGGCAGGTTAAAATGAACTCCATTTATTTTGGCCTCCCAATAGTTATTCAGACCTGAAACACTGCTGGTGTTACCCTTTCCCGAAAAGAGAGGCTTCTTATAATGAATGTGATGCATAATCAGATTGGCTTAGGAATGCATATGCCTAGAAGATTTCAGTTTTAATTCATGTAGTTTAAAGCTTAGGAAGAAAGTTAATCCAGAGATCTGGGGGTTCACCAGGTAGTCGCCAATTGTTGCAGCTGCAACTTTTTTCCCAAATTTCTAAAAAAAATTTGGACCCTCCTTTACTTTGGATTAGTTTAGTCCTTTCCTTGGTTTCATCCTATTGATTTTAACTTATGGGTTTCGAAGCGCCTTCTCGAATTTTGAGTGCTATCAATTGACTGGTTTCTCATCGTTTCACGCCTTAAGCTTCGTCTTAATTGAACCTCTTGTTGTTTTTGCAAAGCTATTTTAAAGCTTTCGTTGTAAAGCCTTCTTATAGCGGGAGTTAGTTTTTTAACAGGCCCGCCGTTGCGGGTGTGTTTCGGATCCTCCTAACCTGTGGTCGGGCCACCGTTGCGGGTGTTTTTCAGCTCGTCCTTTTCTTTTTCGCCTCGCCGTTGCGGGTGGCTTCCGAAACATGATTTTTTGTTTCTTGCCCCGCCGTTGCAGGTGACTTCAGGAACCTGGTTGTTTGTTCCATCCCGCCGTTGCGGGCCTTCCTCGAATCTTAGTTGTCGTCTTGCCGTTGCGGGTGGTAAACTCTTGTGGCTGTTGCGGGCATGTTTTTCACGCCGCATTGGAGGGAGATGAACTCTACCCTCGCCGCCGTTGCGGATCAATATGAAGTCTGGAGATGTTGTTTATGGCCGACTACGTATATCGGAGCCTTGGAGAATGTTAACTTCCCCGTTGCGTCCACCGTTGCGAGGGCCGCCGAGCTCCTGGTCATCCGACCAGCATATCTACCGCCGCCCGACCACGTTTTTTTCGTATAACCTATGTTGGGTGTTGCGGGTGGTGGAGTGATGAAGATGTTCCGCCGTTGCGGGGAGAGATGAGTTGTGTCGCCCGCTGAGACTTTCCAGTCCGCCCCGATGGATTTGACTTCTCGCACGTGTGAAGGTTTTATCTATGCAGGGGCACGTTTTGGGTTTTTTATTGTTGTTTTATCGCGTCCAAGCTGTCAACACTGTCGAGCTAGCGAGTCGTGTGGAAGCATCATACCGGTACCCGCGTCCAGCTGTTGGTCGAAGGCTCCATCGTTGTCGCCATTTCGTTCGTACGCTCCTGCCAGGTAGGATCTTAAACCCCTCTTTTCCAGGTTTTGGCCGGGTTACTTAGGATGTGTATAATGTAGAAATTTGCGGCCCGTAATTCCGTTTTGCTCACAAACGGGGTTTTTCACCCACGGCTAGGGTTGGCGTTTTTGTTTTCCCCAGTAGTTGCGCCCGCGGTTTATCAATATTATTTTTAGATATATTGTGCGGTTAGAGGGATGGGTTTTTACCCTTTTAAGAGCCCGCGTTTTCATCTACCTCCTCCGTTTAGTTCATCCCTAGCGATAGAGGAAGGCACGGTGCAGGCGGCCGTTATGCCGCCTGCACCTGGTTATTTTCTTGGTAGGATGGGGGCATTGAAGCATTTGGAGGGGTTTTTCACCGATTTATTCATGATAGAGGCCTGGCTGTTCGATTTCCTATTCTTCGAGCCCTAATCTTCGCCTACGCGCTGCGCATTTACCATTGTCGGCCACCGTGAAGCCCTAGGGCCGTGCCGCAGTTATTTTCAAATTTTTGGGGGTAGAATGAGTGATGGCGCGAGTGGGGTTCCTCTGTGCAAAGACTTGCTTTGGTTTCCCACGGTTTATAGTCGCAGCGATGTAAATCCATGCCCGCGATAACATGTTTTTTTGTCGTAGAGCCATGTTTGAGATCGGATTTTTGTAGTCATGTGCCCTACTTTTGAAAATTAGGCTTTTGCAATGCATATCATTTATTTTAATGGCAGCCTGTGAAATCATGTATTTTTGATAATAAGCCGTGGAATGAATAATGCTAATTGTAATTTCGCAACATTAGGACCTTGCTCGCTATTTTGCAGAAATAATCTGAGTCTTTGGTTATGCATATATGTGTTGCTTTCTTACTTGCACACTGATATAAGACAATCGCACAGCTAAAAGATTGCATGATTAGTTCAAATCTTGGAATTTGAAGAACCTACATCTGATATCATTATAGTCAACAGAGAAAAAAAATAAAGCTGTTTCTTAATATTCACAAATTTGAATTGCTTAATATCATGATGTTTTACATTGCAGGAAGATTTCAAAATGTCCAGAAGACAGAAAAAGAAGGCCCCTATGGTAGAAGAACAAACAACAATAGAGGCGGACCTACCAACTGAGTACATATATGAAGATACACAGTGTGTCACAGGGGTGGACGCTGAGTATAAGTGGGGAGACATACACAGGCTGATTTCCCGTAGGGAAGTCCCAGATATGGGCCTGGAGGAGGAACATATTTACGCAAACATAGAGAAATCTGCAATTATGAAGGTTGCCACCAAGCCAGAGATGTTTCCATGTGCTGAGTTGATGAGGTGGATCCTTCCACACACAAACCATGGTTCCATGCTTACCTGTAATGTTGAAGGTCAGGGCTATGCTTCCTTTAGCCCTGGTTATGTAGCTTTAGCTTACCACTTGCCTAAGCCTCAGGTTTTCTTGTCCAATGAGTGGTTGGACAATCTCAGGATGGATTTGATAGAAACCATGAGGAGAATGCTATTACCAGGGAAGCTCTATAGACATAGAGCTACTGAAGATTATGACACAGCCACCCTTAGACCCCCGTACAGATTCTTAGCTCTCATGTTGAATAAGATCTTCGGGAGGGCCCATGGTAGATTATTCAAATTCGAATGGATACCCCTGATGTTCTACGTGGCCACATAAGGGACCATCTTCAACTGGTCCGGCCTGGTGTCCAGTAGTTTATCTTCGTGTATAGCTGCAACAAAAGGAGGAGTACAACAGAAAAAATCCGAGTTTTATATGAGCTCGATCTTGATTGACTGTATAGTGTGCCACCAGCCCTTCCTCGGGCTCAAATGTGTTTGGGACAAAAAAAGAATGCCCGTATATGTAGCCTTTAAGCTACTAGGGGCTCATCAATACCATAGTTACTACCGAGAAATCTGTGAACATTTTATCATGCCTCTGCACACTCTTGTCTTCCGAAAGGAATGCGACTGCATGTCTGAAGAAGCTATGTAGGTGATAGAATAATATGGTGATTATTTCTTGACGGAGAACGGAATGTATTTGAGAATGTTTGGTGGGTCAAGGACACCCTATCTGCTGCCCAAGTACGCAATAGATTATATCATTCATAAAGAGGCTGTTAGACAGTTATTTATTGACGGAGTTGGTCATTTCTTATTTTCAAAGAAGAAGGCTGTCTATCCTCCCTTACCATTTAAGTTAGGCAGCTATAGTTTTGCCAATGTAAAACAAGCTCCTGAATTTATAGAAGAACTAGAAAAGTTCCATTTTGGGGAGATGACCTTCAGGAGAAATGACACTCACGACAAAATGGCTGAGCATTGCAAAAAGCACAAAGTGTTCTACGAGTACACACATCATTTCGACAATGATGAATCTGTGTTCAGAAGAGGCCTGAACATGACAGCACTCAATAAAAGGTTCAAACCAAAGCACTCCACCAAAGGTGGTAAAGGATCTGAACAGGAGAAGGCTGAGCAGGCTCAAGCTGAAGAAACAGCCCGAAGAATCAGAGAGGAGGCTCGGAGGCTAGAAGAAGAAGCTGGGGAATGGCTCCAGAAAGGAGAAGAGGAAAAGAGGAAACCTGCCCAGGATGCAGCTGAAAGAGCAAAAGAAGCAGCTGAGGAAGCCCAGAAAAGGCTGAATGAAGAGCTTCGCAAACAGGAAGCTGAGAAAACAGAATTGATACAACAGTCAACTTCTGAACTTCTGAAATACCACTAGAACAAAGTCAGGGTGAGGAAAACCATGAGGTGCATACCATGCAAGTGTCCACTACCATCATTCCTTCCACCCCTATGCTACAGCTAGTGCCCTTCGAGCAGAAAAAGGGGGAAGAAATCCCTAATTTTAGCACAGTGTACTATGATAGGGCGACCAAAAGGATCATGAGAAGAACTAAGCAAAAGGTAGGGGCTGAAGGAATGACCAGCACAATGATAACTGATAAAGCTGTGATGGTCGGGACAGACAAAGACCCAAGGTTTGTCATAAGGGCTGGCAGGGCAGCAATAGACGCTACAGAGGACAATGTAGATCAAATGATGAAGGAGATAGACTCGACCAAGAAAACCTCCGCTCAGCTGAAAGACACCCTCAGGAAGGAAAGAGAAGATGGAAATCGGCTGAAAAGAAAGCATGAGCATGTGCTTAAAGAAATGGAAGCCACGAAGAGAGAAATCCATGCCATTCAATAGGAAGCACAAGAAAAAGAAACAACACAAGAAGCCTTGAGTAAGGCACATCAATAAATTCAGGACTTAAAGAGCGAAAGGGAACAAATGAAGACACAGATAGAAGAACTGACGGAGCAGCAGAAGGACATCTATGAATCCAATACCTTATATGTCAGAGAACTGAAAGAGCAGCTAGAAGCAGCCAAGGAGTAGCAAGTCGATCTGCAGCCAGTCAAAGATCATATCTTGGCTCAGAAAGCTAGGATGCTGCAACTGCAAACGGCCCTGGAGGAAGAAAGGTGTCGAGTCCTGCAGATTGATGGCAGGCTAGATGAGATAGTAAACACAGCTTCGTATTTTGTAGACAGGTCGCAAGACATCCTTGAGGTACTGACTTCAAGGATAACCAGGGTAGAAGATGATCAAGAAGTCCCAGCTGAGCTACCAGTCAAAGATAAGCAAGCTTTGAAGCGGGACCATGATCTAATAGAGTTTGCTGTTATCACTGCGGAGGACTTCCAGAAGACAGTGAAGAAAACGAAGGGAGCCTACGCAGAGTTCTTTAGAAGAGCCCTGGTCACTTATAACCGCTGTCAAGTGGAAGCTGAGCATAGGCTAGGCGAATTCCCTGATCATGATACATTTGCAGGGATGTTGCAGACAAGGCAGCAGGAAGAAGAAGCCAAGGTCCAATGTATCAGAGCCATTGATGAGCCAATCCTGAGAAACGAAGTTGGACACACAGCCATTAGTGTACAGCTTTTGGAGGAGCAGGTGCGCCTGAACACGGCCAGGATAGAGGCTATTCAGAAACAAGCAGATAAGTTGGAGCTGAATATACAATTCTTAGAACCCCACTCGTTTGAAGGACTCGCTGTTGAGGCAGTAGCGTGGAGGAAATTTTTGGAAAACCAAGCGGGACCCTCCTCATGAGAAGGACCGGTCAACTTTTGTATATTTAAATAATTTGTAAAAGGTTGTATGAAATTGAAGCGTTGGGGAACCCAAAGGTCACTTTGGGCAACCCAACCATTTTTTCCTTTTTTGTATAAAACTAGGGAAGATAGACAAAGAAAGGGCTTTTTCCCAGTGACATTGGATGACCTATTGTAAAGAAGAACTATTTCCTTTTTGCAATAAAGATTGTAGTTTGCCCGTTGGAGAAAGAGCTGTGGAATTTTCCAAATGGTGTGCAATGGATGGCAGGAAAATGAACTATTTTGTTTTTCAGCATATGTCCATGAATTGTGAGATCGTTCTAACTCTGTGACTTATGTCTTGTTGGATGATGTCTAGTTTATTTTGTGGAAAATTCACTTATAGTAATGCTGGTGCTTCACATAACAGTTAGCTATCTGATTGTTGGAATAATTTCTCTTTCATGTGTTTTAAATACAAGTATCAGCTACCTGTAATTGTGTTTATCATAAATGGAGTTAATGCATTACTAAATCATAATCATTTTGGCTCCCTGGGGATAGGTAGTTAGTTGTTTAGATAGTTAGTTGTTTGTTTCCTGATTGCTTAGGTGGTTCAGGTGTTGAGAACATAAGACGAGAGGTAAGAACCTGCGCAGCACATTGTGTGGTTCCCGGCATCCTTATCACTCTGCATGGTTTAGATAGGCATATGCATTGCATATTAAGTCAAAATACAAATTCCGGTGGACCGGGCCGCAACCGGTAAAACCCTTTTTGTTACTTTGACCTACGGTAGCCGGACCGCAAACCGGACGGATTCCCTATACCAAACAGTCAGCGGGCTAGTTGGGAACGTTGATTGGGGAGAATCCTTTACTGTTGCCGCCTGCAAATTTCCAGGCCTCAACACATTGATATTTTTCAATAACTTTCACTTTCACATAAGATAGTAGCC
Organism: Pseudotsuga menziesii; assembly: GCA_001517045.1. Taxonomy (NCBI): domain Eukaryota; kingdom Viridiplantae; phylum Streptophyta; class Pinopsida; order Pinales; family Pinaceae; genus Pseudotsuga; species Pseudotsuga menziesii. Next base: position 850,410 of record LPNX010558788.1, read on the forward strand.
ATCCTACAAGATCAGGTGCTCTGGAAATCCTTCTAGGCTCCATAAATAACTAAGCCCTAGCCTCACAATTATGAGTAATCCATATCCCCGATGGGTTTTGTTATAGCTGATTTCACCACTCCAGGTGAATCACACTTTGTATGGCCTTCCCCTATCCCTCTGCAGACTCCTTAGACCCCTTGGACCATTTTTTGTCCTTTGATGTTTCCTTGACCATCCCTAAAAACATGTGAAAATTGCTATAGGCGACTTTTAAACCCTTAATCGTGTATATATGCACGTTCGACCCCTAAAACCGCGTACATAGAGATGTGTGCATAATCCAAATCCTTTTGGAGTTTTCCTTGACATGGATCCAACTCACTTGAATCCTGGCCTTCCCTATGCCTTGAGATCGCTCGGATTCGACCTTTCATTACCCCTTTGAAAAGCTATATAAGGAACTCTATGGTACATTGAAGGCATATGAGAGAATTGAGAGCAAAGAAACTATAGTCCATTGTTGCTGGAACTTATGCTTGAGTCTGCATCCCTTTGTCCCTTGGAGCACTTTTGTGTTCTTCCCAAGATTTCCTTTTGCTTGTGAGCTTTCTATCGAGAGATGGAGGATTGAGGTGGTGGAGGCCCAAGTGGGGGATTCAGTTTCTCCAATTAGCAGACGTGCCAATAGAGGTTGTATCCATTGTAATCTTTGATTCTATATTAATAGAAATATCTTTTCCTGTCCAATAATGTGTGTTTGAATGAATATTTTATCCATGGATGTTTTCAAATGTTTATACATTGTTGATTATATATGCTAGAATAGATCTAACACCAATATATATAGTATGCTTGTATTGTTTACTTGTTGTTGAGGAAGTAATCTATCAATTCAAGCTGAAGTTGGAAAGCTCAACAAGGATCTACTTCAACTGTCCGGAATAAGGTACGAGGTCTGATCCTTTAGTGTTAGATATTTAATTTCTATTGCATATTGGAAAGGATTGATTTCTGGAGTCAAGCTGTCTGTTGTGGTACCCCAAGCCATATGAATTTCTCTCTGTAACAGAATTGGCGACTCCACTGGGGAGTTCCTAGTAGTTGTCCTTTGTGGGTTTTCTATCGGCATTCAATGAATTTGAATCGTTCTTTCTCTCTTGTTTCTGTGTCAGGTATGGGGGCATGTTTTCCTAGTAGTGTCTGATTGTTGTGAAGTTTGTCTCATCTTGTCTATTTGCCTTGATTTTTATGCACCTTTCTTCCTGTACACGAGTTTTGAACTCACAGTCGCATATACACATGGTTTTCTCTGCTATTTCCGCGTATACACGCGGGTTTACTACGAACAGTCGTATATGCCCTTAGTTTTACCTTTTAGTGGAAGTTAAATGGTTATTGGGTGAAGTTTGATGATTGCTGAGTCTCCTTTGATACTGCCAGAGTCTGTATACACCTCTGTTTCTCACCAGAGACAGGTTTTTTTAGGGTAAATTTTCTTTTTTAAAGAATGTTATTGTCATTGCATTTTCAATTTTTTGTTTTGGGATTAGTGCATTAGACTTCTTTTACCTTAGTGCTTTGCTTGAATGCTACTTGAGTGTGCTTGCACAATCTGGGGGTTGTAGAATCATTCTTTTGCTTTTTATATCTCATTTTATTTCAAAAAATCCAAAAATATTTGCTTATCATCATGCATTGCATTTTGCATTTTGCATAGTACTTGCACTAGATTTGCTTTGGATTATTAGTTAGGATTTCATATAGGAAAGCTTGCATTTATCATTTGAAGAAAATTGTGCATTTCACGTAGTAGCATACCCTGTTTTCATGGACACAATGCATTTGCATTGATCGTTTGGTGTGCATTTTACTTCATGTTGTGTCATAACACCATTAGTTGCACGGCCATATCCCTCTTTTGAGTAATAAAGCCAATTAAAATCAACGCTTAATTAAAATGAACTACACTATTTTATTTGATAACGTTCACCAACAAGATTAGGTTTTAGGGTCTTGGAATAGTTCATTATGAATAAATTCTCCAAGACTACTAAACAACAACATGTATGTGTCTGTCCAGGTGAGTGTGTGAAATCCTTGGTATAACTAGTGTTTCTCAGGATCCTCCTCTCAAAAGGGAGTTAAGCACGAGGCAGTGTGAGCGGTTATTGATTGGGATGACCCCTAGTCATAACTGAGTAGCACCGGAGATATTTCCAGGATTGTATTCGTATGTAGGGGCTCTTTCGAGAGTTTCAAGCTTTGCTACCCTGCCCATACAGTCAATCCCACCTACGACTGTCTGCCTGAGCATTGATTATATTGAGATGACCTTGGTGGCCTTACCTAGGATATCGAGGGGGTACTTTGCAGGGGTTATTCTGTAGGTGTCCCGGCGAGGTTAGGGTCGGACAGCACAGTCACTTTAGCATTGAAGCTGAGGGCCACAATAATTGGTTACGTACCTCCACTTGTTGTGTATGGGAGTCTCAAGCCTCTCCTAGGAGAGACATACCTGCTTCATTTGGGAGCTCACTTATCCTACCATTGATTGCTTGCATTTGGCTTGAGATTTTATTTTTTATTTCTCTGTGGATGATAGCTTTCCTAGGGTTTGCGTAGATAGAGAGTCTTTTCTATTTTTTGAGTCATTGTGGATTCGGGTGCGGTTCCTCGCTGTTCTCATCGTTTAGCAGGACTTCCACCTTCTACATCTCCTCCTCCTTTGGGAGTGATAAATAGACAGTCCAGGTGGACTACTTGGCACATTGATTCACACACCATGGGAGACCATATAGAAGGTATTCCTGAACCACCTTCTCCCATTCATGTGGAAGTTGGGGAGTTTACTCCTACCTATGATCCTTCACCCGACTTGACTGAGTTAGGTCCTATGATTTATGATATAGGAACCTTTCAAGATAGACCTACTCACTCTAGGGTTGATTCCCCATTGATGCATCACCCGTATGGAGTGCTGGAGGATGACGAGACTCATTTTGAACCTGTGAGCATTAGTTATGGTAGTTATGGTATGTTTGGTTTTCCCACACATGATTTGGCATTTCATGTCGAATCTGAGTTCGAGCCTAACACTATGCTTGGGGGCACTCTCATTCCTTACCATCTGGAGAGGTTTGGGAGCACTAATCACATTTCACCTTCCATCCCGGTGGTGGAATTTACATCACACATTCCTCCTAGGTCTAGGGTTAGTGATCCTATTAGGATACCAGATTCAAGACGAGTGACTATAGGGAATAGTACGTACTTAATTACACAGATTCCTTTGTCCTCTGTCCCTATTTCTTCGAATGTTCACCCTCCACCTCATTCACGTGGTCCTTCAGGCCGGAATGTTGCTACAAGTTATGTTCATACTGCGGTTACTATACCGGTTGTGTCTCAGCTTCATGCACCACCTGTTGTTTTGGGAGGTCATGTTCATACTTTGAGAGGTCACATTCCTACTTCTGGAATGTATATTCCTACTTCTGGAGCGTATGTTCCTACTTACAGAGTTTCTCATAGGACATCTCATGCAATGACTTATGGACCCTATTATAGGACACAGTATGGACAGGGTTCTTCACCTTATGTGGTCGGGTATCAACAACCTGCTTACTCTCCAAATCATGGCTTTGTAGCTCCAAATATTCAAGGTCCACCAAACTATGGTGCTTCCATGCCACCCTATATGGGTCAAATGGGAGGAGGGCACTATGGCCAAGGCCATGGTGGTAATCAGACCTATGTGAATCAGAACTATCAAGGAGTGGTCCATCAACCTCATCATCCTAGGCTCCCTTTCCTCACAATGCCGAATCTTCCTGACTTGTCGATATTGACGAATGATCCTGTAGCTCATGACCCAGCTTGGCCGGCTGTCCCTACTAAGCTTCCCTCGGACATACCCAAGTTTGAGGGCAAACCAGGAGAGGATCCAAGTGAACATGTTACTGCCTTTCACCTATGGTGCTCTTCGAATTCCTTACACCGGGACTCCATCTATTTAAGATTGTTTCAATGCACCCTTACAGGGCCTACCACGAAATGGTATATAGAGCTACCTAGGGGGGCATTCACTTTGTTCGATGACCTAGCGATGACTTTTCTTAACCACTTCCAGCTACCAGTGCGTTATGACATTGGTATTGAACTCTTGTTGACATTTTGACAAGATAAAGCCACACATATCTCAGATCATATTCAAGAGTGGTGTAGATAGAAAAGGTTAATTAAAGCCTTTATACCGCCAGAATTCCTCCTCGAATGGTTCCTTAAGTCGTTATTGCCATATATAGTGAAGGATGTTTCTACATCTAGAGTGAAAAATAAGGAACAAGCAATTTTTTGGGCACAGGAACTGGACTTGATTTATGCTCAGTCTGGTTTGTTATATGAGATCATTCCCAATGCTCCACGTTCTAGTTTCGACCCCAAGGTTAAACCTGGACCACATGCTGATGGCATTGTTGGTTGTGCAAGTGCTAAACCTGCGGATTTGGTTGCAAAACAAGTTAGTCAATTGTCAATCAACCAATTTTCTTTGGGACAAGCCACGGCTTTGTCTCAACCTGCCCAAATGACGAGTGTACTTTCGGTGCAATCGTTGGACCAGAAGGGTAACCAACAACACGGACGGAATAAAAAGAAGGGTAAGAATAATTGTAAGGGTGGGAATAAGAATGAGAATGCTAATAATAATGAAAAGAACACCCGTAATGCTGGGGGGGACAAGCAAGCTAAACGTAAGGTTAAATTCCCTTGCAAGTTGTGCAAGGACGATCACCTCACTTACTTGTGCCCTCATATCGATGAAGCCTCGAGATTCTTGGCACAGGGCCCAGCTGTGCTAACTAACCCTTTACCTCACAATCAAAATATGAACTCAAGGAACCATGATCAGTCTGGTGGTGATCAAGATCCATCGGAGGGTAGTGGTCGTGGTTGCATTAACATGGTACATGCTGCGAAAGTTGTGACCCGTGCGAAGGACTATGGTTCATCACAACCCAGCCCAGGAAAGGAACCTGATCCACCAGGGTCTCCTTTGCATATTGAGAAACCTATGGATAAACCTAAAGCTGCACCTCACATTCCTAAGGGAGTCCTTAATCGTTCGGGGCACAATCCTAATGCCTGAGCCGCCCAGAATTATTTAGTTGTCGAGGATTTGGGCCACACTCCTTGTGAGATGTCTGCATTGGAAGTGCTTCAGAGTTGTCCTTCACAAAGGAAGGCTTTGCCTTCTGCCCTTGGTGTGAATGATGATGATTCTTCCTCCGTCATTAAATTTGAAACCGTATGACTTCAGCCTCGCTTGCCTTACTATGTCTCACTTTTAATTCACGTAGAATGTCTTAACATGACCGTCAAGCGCACTGTGATTGATGAAGGTGCTACTGCTTCTATGATGTATTTATCATGTTGGAAGGGTTTAGGTTCCCTTGAGCTGTCTAAATCAGCGACCATGTTAACTACGTTCAATGGGAGATCGTTTAGCCGCATGGCATCCTTCCTTCCCTCAAAGTCCATTTGGGAGGGAAGACCGTTGCGATAAAGGTCGAGGTGGTTGATGCGCCCCTTGACTACAATCTCTTGCTGGGTAGGAATTGAATGTACAATATGCAAGCCGTTGCTTCTTCCCTATTTCGCATTGTATGCTTTCCATTTAATGGGAAGATAGTCACGATTGATCAAATGACATTCAAGAATCCGTCTATTACCATATCTTCAGGAGCTTCGATCCCGATCATTGAACACTCTCAGCAGGCAACTAGGATTGTGGGTGTAGGCATGTATCCATCCCTCATGGGAAGCTTTAGTTGTCCTACACCGATCCTTATGATAGGGTCTAGTTCCAGTGAGGCTTCGACATCTATGAGATCGGTGTCTTTTCGCATGAGTCATATGGAAGATCCTTGGATTCTTCCTACACTGAGTACTTCGACTGAGCCCATCGTGACAGACGTGTCGTTGCCTGCAACTATGATAACTTATCAAGCTAATCTCGAGTGTGTTGCAGAGCCTAGTCCTTCCTCTTCACAGACGGAGGAGGAGGACCCTTATGTGTTGCTGGCATGGGTAGTGCGGTCTTCTCAAATGCACGACTACCTTGATACTATTTTCCCTTCAGATGAAGCGATTAATGAGGCTATGTCGGGAGTTGAGCCACCATGCGAGGAACTCCATCATAGATCTTACTTTCTTCCCGAGCTTGACCACTTGAAGCGTGAGGACATTAGGGCAGTTCTTAGTGAGAGAGTTGGTAGTCCTATGGTTCCATTAAGCTCTCCTAGTCAGATGGCTGATGGAAACATGGCAAACATACCTTCAGCAATTCCTATCATTATCTCTCGCGATCCTGGCAGAATAGAGAATGTCTATATTGGGGCAGAATGTTCCCATGCTGAGATTCAAGAATACACCAAGCTGTTTAAATAATTACATGATATCTTTGCTTGGTGTTACGATGAAATGCCAGGTATCAACACTCGTATTGTTGAACACGAGATTAAGAATTATCCCAACGCTAATCCTGTTCAACAACGCTTGCGTTCGGTGAATCCTAGGAAAGCACCCGCGATTAAGGAAGAGATAGAGAAACTGTTGAAAGCCAGTTTTATCTATCCCATTACCTTGATGGAGTGGGTTTCAAATCCAATTCCGGTGGATAAGAAGCAGGGAGTGATCTGCATATGTACTGATTTCCGTGATTTGAATCGTGCCTATCCTAAGGACAATTTCCCCACACCATTTATTGATCAGATTTTGGACGAGTGTGAGGGTAGTGAGGTTTTTTACTTTATGGACGGCTTTTCCAGATATAATCAAATACAAATTAAACCTGAGGACCAACATAAGACTGCATTTATTTGTCCTTGGGGAACATTTGCATATTGGAAAATGTCTTTTGGCCTTAAGAACGCTGGAGCTACTTTTTAGTGGGAAATGACCTTAATCTTCCACGATCTCAAGTCAATTATCAAAGTATTTTTGGATGACCTTGCTGCTCATTCTCGTATGAGAATGCTTCATTCCTATCACTTGAGATTGGTATTCGAAAGATGCCGCCATTATTTGGTTAGGTTAAATCCTCATAAGTGCATCTTTTGTGTGAAGTCAGGTCGCTTGTTAGGATTCATTGTCTCTAAAGAGGGTATAAGAGTCGACCCTTTGAAGGTTGAGGCAATACTTCAGTTGTCTCCTCCGAAGAATATTCATCATTTTTAATGTTTGCAAGGCATGGCAAACTTCTTATGGAGATTTGTTGTCAATTTTTCCAATTTGACTAGAGGCTTCATGCATCTTTTGAAGAAGGACACCACCTTTTGTTGGGATGAGCGATCCTAGGAGTCCTTTGATGCGCTCAAGCGAGCCCTAGAATCAGCCCGGGTGATTAGTCCCCTAGACTACAGCCGTGATTTCTACTTTATGTGGCTGCATCCATGGAGACGATTGGTATGGTTTTGGTTCAAGAGGATGAGGAGCTCCAAGAGCATGTCATATGCTATCTGAGCCCGAACCTTATTGATGTAGAGATTCATTATTCTCATGTTGAGAAGCTTTCTTTAGCTACTGTACATGCGGTTCAACAGTTGAGACATTTTATTCTCCTTCGCCAGACCTTGGTTGTAGCCCATGTCAATCCATTTCAATTTGTCCTCACTCGAAGGATGATTGGGGAAAAATATAATAAATGGATTGTCATCCAACAAGAATTAGATCTTCAATTTGTTTCGGCAAAATCGAAGAAATTGTTAATTTTTGCAGAGCTTATATCGGATTTCCCAAGCAAGGCCGAGGAGTTGGTTTGTGAAGATACGTTTGTTGATGAAAACATCTTCTTAATCTCAACTTTAGACCCATGGTATGGACATATCATTATATATTTACAGACATTAAAGGTCCCTACTCACCTCTCATGGGATGAACGACAATGATCACATCACGTGTCTAAGAATTACCTCACAGTGGATAACACTTTGTACCGCCGTGGGGTAGATTCCATTTTACGACGTTGTTTAACTCATGAAGAGGCTGAGGTAGTGTTGAATGATTCCCATGGAGGGGCTTGTGTTGGTCATTTAACTGGGATTTCTACAGCCCCAAAAATATTAAGAGCGAGTTATTTCTGTCCATCGATCTTTAAGGATTGTGTAGATGTGGTCAAGAGGTGCCACCCTTGCCAGGTGTTCGCACGTAATATGCACTCGAAACCTGCCCTGTTACATCCCATCATCACCGCCAGTCCCTTCACTAAGTGGGGGCTTGATTTTATGGATTGCAACCCAGCTTCAACTGGGGGGCATCATCATATCATAGTGGTTATTGATTACTTCACGAAATGGGCTGAGGCTATGCATACAGTTAAATCCGATGGTGAGACAGCTGTGCACTTTGTATTCAACCAAATTATTACTCGGTTTGGAATTTCGAAAGAGATTGTCACTGACCATGGCTCGCACTTTCAGAATCGTATGATGGAAGAGTTGGAATCAAAGTTAGGGTATAAGTAAGAGAATTTCTCCTCTTACTACCCTCAACCGAATGGAAAGGCAGAAGCAGTGAATAAATCACTCAAATCCATTCTCCAACGAACCATCGCATAGAGCAAGAATAATTGGCACATCATGTTATATCCTACTTTGTGGGCATATAGAACTGTTGTTAAGACTGCCACGGGTTTTTCTCCATACCAACTTGTACATGGAGGGGAGTCGATATTGCCGATTGAATGTGAGATTCCTTCTTTGAAGCTAGCCGTAGAAATCTTACCAGACACTTCACCATTGGAGGAGCATTTGGTACACCTTGAGTAACTTGATGAGCAGCGTCGAGATGCCTCGGTGGCTCTAGAAGTAAATAAACATCATGTAAAGATCCAGTATGATAAGTCTGTCCTTCCAAGGAGGTTTAGTGAGGGAGACTTGGTCCTTTTGTGGGATCAACCAAAAGAACCCTTGGGGGCAGGAAAGTTTAACCCCATGTGGCGTGGTCCTTACGTCGTCAAACGTGTGTTAGAGAATGCCACTTATGAGTTAGTGGATTATGAGGGAACGGCCTTGGCGGAGCCTAGAAATGAGCTCTATCTCAAGAAGTACTATGCATGATTCTCAGCCAAGGCTGGTTATTGTATATTATTGTACAGTTTTGCATAGTTAGGTCTTTTTCTTATCATGATCGAGTTTGTGATTCGTTTCCGTTTATTTCGGCAGATGTCAATGGAATCTTCCACCTACATAGGATTCACGGATGGTGCGAGCCGTCACACTCAACGCTCAGCCTCTGCTACCTGGGTGATTTATACTCCTATGGGTCAGGTACTGTCTTCAGGAGGCATATGTTTGCGGCCTTCTTCAAAAAATGTTGCTGAATATAGTGCCGTTATTGAGCTTCTACGAGATGCCATTTCACATGGCGTTCTCTCTCTTGAGGTACGTCTTGATTCAGAGTTAGTAGTGTCTGTCAAAACCCCAAATTTTTCAAAAAATTTAGAAAATTTTAAATGCGTATTATTTCAATAAATGCAGTCACTAACTGTTTGATTAGTTATATGTTACTAGATGCATATATGAATGATATTTTGATTATGCTTATCTTGAAAGAATAGATTCTTTCCAGTTACTGATTTGTTTTTTGTTTGCGACCACAAGGTGGGACTGCCATGAAAAACTGGGCTTACTTAGCTTCTGAGCTAACGCAGAAGTTTTCCTTCTCTTGCAGATATATAGGTAAGATGTTCGGGTGCTGCTAACGAATTTCTAAAGTACTCAATAAAGATTCGCTGTACAACAATTAATTCAGTAAAAATATATACATGCTAGTCAGATTTCTCAAGCTTATAAAGGTAAAGCTTAAACTATGATTCCTTTTAAGATCTTATTGATAGAGAATTAAATTCTACTAGTAAAGATAATAGCTATTTTTCCTTCCCAAAAGCAGGATTTAATATTCCTACGGAGTATGAAACCATTTGATGATTATACTATCTGCAAGTGTAAAATGCGATAAATATTTATTTACTAGCTCAGTAAGTATGGCGGAAACACAAAGTCAAAGATTTAATTTTAATTGTTCATAAATTACTGGACCACGCCATGATTGAATTTGCAACTGCAATTGTAAAATGATAAGGCGGTTTAAATACTAAACTTATACTTTTCTTAATTCAAGAATTTCAAGGTTTACTACTTGATACAAGTCACTTTTAAATTCTTCCTTTAGTATTTAAGGATCTGTATTGTTTTGGAATACTATTTCTATTCCATGGTCAATAATTGGATGAAAAACTTATAATTCATTCCCATATTTATTATACTCAAATACCACTTTATGATTTTCATAACTATACTATCAAGCAAAGAAGGCTAACTTACCCAAGCTACCTATCATATAATGACTCTATAATATCGTTTATAACCTTTGAGCTTGAATTTGACAAAAGACTAATTGTCACAAAATGATTCTGACTATTAATAGGATTGTTATTTTACAAGCAAGGGATGATCATAAGGTCAAGAGTAAAACCATAATCATGATCAATTGATCACTTAATTTGATTATTACAATTCTATAGACTTTATATTATTATTCCCTTTACCTTCAATTGTGAACTAGGGCAATAGATAATATAGAAAATAGGTTTATAAACAAGCTACGCCATGGTAAACTATTATTTCCCCTTTGATCTTATATCTCATTAACAAACAATACAATCCTCCATACATAAATGCTTTAGACCAAATGATGAACAAATTCTACGTTATAATGTTTTCTAAACATCATTCTAATGTTTACATGGTTTATTTTTATAATGCAGGTGGTTGACTATGGTATAACGAACCTTGTGGAATCCCCACGATATGATTTGGGTTGTAAAATCATTGGAGATCTTGTTCGTGGAACTATAATGTTCCTACCCACTGCATGCCAATTATTAAAAGGGTTACGTGGGCTCTTTCCAGCCATGCACTGGCATTTAAAAAGGTTGAATCAAACCCTAAATCGTCATTCCTCCACTGCCTTCGAGCCTCTGGCCGCTCTGCAAAACCTCCTTGTCCGCTCCGTTGCTTGCACTGTCTGCTAGCAGTCCATATACTGGTTCAGCTCCTCGTGGGCTCATCTACTGCATTGTGAGGAAAATACTGTGTCGAATAGCTTGTTGTTGAATGTTGAGCAGTGTCGATTCTCTTAGGGTTTCTCCATTGGCACCCATTGCCCGAACTCTTTACTATGTAGGTCGTCACCTTAACTTGGTGCTGTGAATCATCCTCCATCGTGACAGGTTACCTATCGCTCTAGCGAGCTCCTTCTCTTCTGTTATAAATGAAGGGTTTACCTTTCCTCCTGCTGGTGGTTGTCTTGTTGTTCTTCAATGGCCATATTTCTGTTAGACTTTAAGGTAAGCTACAGGGTTTTCCCTTCGTTTTCTTTTCAAAAGTAATAGCTTAAACAAACAACAGTTTGGTGAGGTTTTTCTTTTTTAATATTCTGTTTATCCTTCTTTACAGGGTTGGTCTTCTCCTCTTGGCGTGGAAAGTGCGAGACTTCAAAGGCTGGCTACTCCCGGTAAACTTGGTTTTTATCCATGGCGTTCTCCTCCTTGCTGGTCCTTTAGGGAAGTCATGGGTTTGGCTTTGTGGTGTGTAACCCTCGAGGTTACTTTGGTTCAGTTAGTGAACCTAAGCGCTGTTAAAAGAGTTTCAACTCTTCGTTTAGCATGGGATCTTGGCTGAAGCTGAGACTATGGTTTTTGGGTCTTTATTTGATTACTGTGTAAAGCATACATACATATATACATATACATATATATATATATATATATATATATATATATATATATATATATATATATATTTCTGTTTGTACAAGCTGTAAGCTTTATTTTGTAAATCATGTTGGTAGCCGTGAGGTATAAAGGAGATAAAACTCCTTCCTTTTGATGAACCTCAGTTCATACTATTAATTTTAACAGGGTTTACCCTGAACTTGGAGCTATAAGCTGTCCAAACGATTTTCTTGAGTTATATATTTTGTTTATTGTACAGTTTTAAAACAATATAATGTGTAAACTCAGCTTATTGAGCCTACATGAGTTCGATACCTCTGATTCCTGTAAATTTGATAAATACCTAATTTACTCTCTATAAATTACTTATGGTATTAGCTGGTAGGGTTTTTCCTATATATTGATAATATATTGGGTTATTTCTTTACTCAAAGAATTTTATAAATTGTTATAATGGTTATACCTTGTAAATTATAAAGTCTGAATGTTTTAATGACATTCTTTAAGTCACTGACAGTGTAACCTTGGTTACAGGTTTTATATTAAATTTATGTTTATCAATAATAGGTTAAAACATTACTGTGATTTCCAAATAATATTATTTCTATACAGTAGATAATAAGGCAGTAATTATTACTTATTATAATAACAAAGTTACCCTACCTGGAATGCTTATTACCTTTATTGCTAGCTCTATTTAGGTTCTTTTATAAGTATAAATGGAAATAATAATTTGTTCTCTGTTTATGAAATAACCTATTGTTAATGTATCCTCAAAACTTACTATTAATTACACTGCACTTCTGAAATTATAAGGGTTTCTAGTTATGTTTTATACAATATAGTTAAGCTCGAAGTCGAGCATTTTGTCACTCTGTTATTTGCTTACTGTTGATTATGCACTTGCATTTTTTTACTCTTAATATTTCTTTTATAAATTTACTGTCAAGGATTCTGTACTTGATTTAAACCTTGACTTACTAGTTATTAAGAAATTGTAAGTATTAACATATAGTTTATACCCTTCATCTTATATAGGGTCTTTATATTCTTATTTTATTGTAATAATGTTCTTAAGTACTGTTTATTTACCTCGTAGTACATAAAGTATAAATAGTTCCAGTTTGTAATTTATGTAATAAGTACATTACCTTAAGTTCAACAATAATAATACTCCTATAATGTATGTAACAGAAGTTTAAATTCTTTAAATTGGAAGAAACGGTTGTAAGGTTTAAACCGCAGGTATACCTAGTCTAACCTTTCTTTAGTGCAACTATTATATTCTTCTATCTGTTCTTTACAAATAATAGAATTACTGAAAGTAAAATACTGTACAAGGGAATAGCTTTATCTATAAGCACATGCTACTGTCAGTAAAACAAATATTTCTTCTGATGATAAGTAAAGAAACAATCTACTATTCTACAATCTCATCATACCATCTTTTTATAATTTTACCCCTGTGCTGGAGTACGGTCTGGTAAACCCATGTGTGGAAAAACACAGTGGGTCTTTATTCTTCATCAAAAGATTCTATTACTGATAAACTAAAACATTTACATCACTAAACCAGTTAAATCTTTTTATCATAACTACAAACATAACATTCAACCATTCTCAGTTATTAAAACAAAGACAGTTAAGTGACAGAAACTGCTTAAGCTTTGGACAACAACAGCAATGGGAGGCCGTTCCTCCCTACCAACTCCTGGAGTGCGCTCAAAGAGCGACTCCTCAGGACCCCCAAGCCTCCTGGAACAAATTTGGGTATGCCTCTTGCATCTTACTTTCCAGTTCCCATGTAGCTTCTTCAGGACTAAAGTGCTTCCATTGCACCTTGACCTGTCCAATTGTGCGGTTCTGCAGAGTAATTTTCCTCCTCCCGAGGATACAGTCCGGTTCCACCAGAACTTCTCCTTCTGGTTCCACCTGTACAACATTCCAATCAATCACATGAGTAGCATCATGAACATACTTTTTCAGAACAGAAATATGAAAAATATTATGCACTTTCAAGTTAGGTGGTAACGCTAGCTGATATGCAACTTGACCAATTCTGGATAAAATTTCAAACGGACCACGGTAACATGGTGCTAGCTTTGCACAACTCCCCAATATTAGAGAGCTTTTCTTTGGTCTTACCTTTATAAACACATGCTCACCCACCTGGAACTCTTTGGGAGTTCTTTTCAAATCTGCTTGGCTCTTTTGCCGATCCTGTGCCACCTTCAAATTTTCCTGCACTTGTTTCACAATTTGTTCCATTTCTTTCAATAATTCTACTCCCAACACTAATCTATCTACTGGATTATTCTAGGATATAGGAGTGTTGCATTTACGTCCATACAAAATTTTAAATGGACTGAACTTAGCTGATGACTGGTAGTTATTATTATATGCAAATTCTGCTAAATGCAAGTAGTCTTCCCACTTACCTGGCTGATATTTAACATACATTCTTAACAAATCCCCCAGCACCTGATTCACTCTTTCTGTCTGTCCATCTGTTTGAGGATGGAAAGGGGTACTAAAATTCAAGGTTGTATTCAATCCCTTAAACAAGGACTTCCAAAAATTTCCTGTAAATTTAGGATCCCTGTCTGAAATGATAACCTTCGGTACTCCATGTAACCAAAAAATATGCTTTAAGAATATATCAGCTATGTTGGCAGCCTTGTAAGTAGTTTTAATATGAATGAAATGTGTCGCTTTGCTTAATTTATCTACCACCACCATAATTGAGTCATTCTGATTCTGATTTCTGGGCAATCCAGTAATAAAATCTACGCTGATTACTTCCCATTTCCAACTAGGAATAGGCAAAGGTTGCAGTAAACCAGCTGGATGTTGGTGTTCTGTTTTCACTTGTTGACAGTCCAAACAGCTAGCTATGTATTCAGCTACTTCAGATTTCATATTAGGCCAGAAATATTCTTTTCTTAACATGGTTACAGTCTTTTGGTAACCTGGATGTCCTGAGTAAGGTGTTTTATGAATTTCATCCAAAATCAACAACATAACCTTAGGAACATTAGGCACATACAGTTTTTCCTTAAGCAATAAAAATCCATCTTTATTTAGACTATAACCTTTTATTAAGCTTTCTGTAGGTTCTTCTTTAGCTGTAACTTGTAATTTTTGATAAATTTCATCATGTTTTACCCCTTCTGTTGTTAGTTTTTCATCATTTAAGCTAGCATTATGATAAGATCTTTTCACTGAGAGAATAACAAACACACCAATCACATAAGCACATCACAAGAGACAAGAGACACAAAAGCTTTTAGGAGGGGAAACCATAAATGGAGAAAACCCCTCAACTTCCTCTAAGATAGTATCACCACAAGATGTGAACCCAAAACAGTAAGATGACCTCCCTTCACAACAGCAACCTTCTGTCTTCTGTCAAGCCCAAGAATTTCCTTCTCCAAAAGTGCGCCACACTTGAGAGAGCAAGAGAGCTAAGTCACAAGTGATAAATAGAGAGACTCTCACTCTCTATTTATATTCTTCCGTTGACTTGAAGTGTACTCAACCTAATAATTACTACTCGAGCCTACACCTTAATTAGTGTATAATAACTCAAGTTCCCCTAAACAGTGGGGACTTACCCAATGACTTGATATGACTTGTTTACATTATAATCCTCCCGATCGGAACATCGGGGCATGACCACATGACTCAAATACATAATAGAAACATCCCGGAATAAACATCGGGTTACAATATATGAAATATATAGAAGAATACATTCCAAAGTTACATATACATCAACACTCCCTCTTAACTAGGAAGGTATTCTTTCGACATAATTTTCAGCACTGGTCTTCTTCTCTGTATCACTGGATCATGTTCATCTTCAAGTCATCTCTGTCATCAAGTCTTCTTCATCTTCAAGTCATCTTCATCTTCAAGTCATCTGGATCTGGGTCATCTCTCAATCTGGATCATCATAGGACATCATCATAGGATCTAGATCATCACTCGATCTGGATCATCATCACTGAATCTAGATCATCACTCGATCTGGATCATCATCACTGGACTAGATCTGGATCATCACTCGATCTAGATCATCACTTCTGGATCTGGATCATCACTCGATCTAGATCATCACTTCTGGATCTGGATCATCACTCGATCTGGATCTCTCGGAGTCATCATAACTGGATCTGGATCATAGCTCGATCTGGATCTCCACTGGTCATCATCAAGTGT